>CM021321.1:4330605-4345419 GCA_010645155.1 Tigriopus japonicus
CGAATCCGAAAATTTGCCGCTCAATCCGAACGAATCCGAATCCGAAAATTTGCCGTATAAGTATATATTTAAAGTATTTTGGAAAAGACGTGTTGTTGAAAGTTTAGATGGGCATTCTAATAACATTTCCTTGGTGTTGAGAATTGCAGGAAGAAATCTCTCCACCCTTAAATGACCTCGTGAAAGGAGCAAATAGTTTTTGCTCTTTGATAACACCTACAACAATGCATGGCCAAGCTGAGTGGCTGAATGGGAAGATTTACTAATTTAATCAACTTAATTTTTTAATTTTTTAACACTATTGTATATTTGATATAACAATTAAATAACTTCCAGAGTAATAAAAAATCCTTAGTTGAAGGTACGAAAATTGTCAGCTGACGCCTCGAACGGCGGACATGCTTTTTATCGCTCCTGACAAATTAATGGACTTAACCCGTTTTTAAATAGTGCCATCTGTGATAACCGTGAGGGGGGTCGCGCCCACGAACCGTGGCCTCCAATGAATCTGTGATAACCTCCCTTCAGTGCACTTCTCTCTCTTCCAATCCTTCCCCTGTCCATAATCCTTCGGCCACGTCCTATTCAAGGCGTGAGCTGCTTGCCCTTAACTCATCTTCAACGTCTTTGTCCTCATCTTCCCAATCTTCCTTTCCCTTTCTCCCACAAACCCATATTGACTCATCTCTTCTAGGTCAGATTGAACTATTCGGTATCGCGAGGAATCATCGGCGGCGGCGGAAAAAGCGGAGAGGAGGGAATCAACCGGTGTCGGCCCTTTTTCTCAACTGCCATGGACGGGCGAATATGCTGCGAGTGGCTGGAGTGGGACAGTGCCTCAACAAGATCCGAGGACATGCCTTCACCTTCCTGTCTGAGACGTGGGTCACCGAGGAGAAACACGAGAGCTGCTTTGCTGGAAAGCAGAGCTTTGTGGTGCACGCCAGCGGAGGGTTGGAGCTCTATATTACCAAACGCTTTGAGCCCACCCTACTCTCATCTTCTCCTCATCACATAGCCATGGATGCCCAAGGCTTTACCATCATTGGCGTCTACTATCAGCCAACCACGGACTATGACGACCTCGTCTCGGACCTCACATCCATCCTCAAGAAGGTGAAGAATCCGGAGAAAGTCATCATTGGTGGTGATTTTAACATCCGTCCCGACTCGAGTGAATTCTCCGAACTCGCCAAGATTCTGAGTCAATGGAGAATCACTCTGCGCTCTGACCCGGGAGTCCCAACACACACTTACTCACGGGGCGCCTCCGTGCATGACCACATCTTCATATCAGAAAATCTTCCATCTCCGGCCAGTTATGTTCATCAACTGGCCGTTTCTGATCACCTCCCCATTTCAGTCACCTTCAAAATGCCCAGAAACTTCCATCACCTGGGCGTGACTCGAAAGGGGAGGTCCGTGGTCAATGTGCAGGAGTGCGCGGCTCAACTCGAGGCCCTGCAGTTATCCATCGACACCTGGAAGGACTACAATCCAACTGCAGTGACCCAAGGCATTTCGCAAGCATTCCAAGAGTCCTCTTCAGTTCAGGCGAGGAGAAGAGGACCCAAGACCCCTTGGTTCAGCTCATACCATCGAGAATTGAGGGGTCAAATGCTCCAAAAATTGCGAAATGCCAAGTCGAGACAAACGCCAGAGACTTGGGAGGAATATGCAATTTCAAGGATGGCATATCGCAAGTCTCTGAGGAGCGCCGAGTCGGCCCACCAAAGATTGGAAGTGAAGAACCTGCTCTCTTCATCGGCTTCGTTCAGGATGGCGGGATTGTACAAACGTGCCAAAAAAACCGCCGCCAACTCGGAAATTCCAGTGAGCAAATTCCTCCTCCACTGCCAAGAACTGTTTTCATCGTCATCCGAAACAGTGGTGGAGGAGGTCCAGGGCTGCTTGGAGGAACATCATCCCCTTTTGCAGCCCTTCACGGATTCCGAGATGGACACAGCCTTCAAGAAGATGAAGAGCAAAGCCCCGTCTACATCAGGGGTTTCTCCCTTCCAACTCGCACTTCTCCGGACCCAAATCCAACCACTACTTCAAGAACTTTTCAGCCACGCCCTCCAAACATTTTTCTTCCCACCAGCCTGGATGGAGTCAGCGATCATCTTCATCCATAAGAAGGGGCCCAAGGACATTCCAGACAACCATCGGACCATTGCCTTGGAAAACCCCTTCTTGAAAATGATGTCCAACCTGCTAGCTGCCCTCTTCTCCGGATTGGCCGAGGATTGGAATCTCCTTCCTGAGTTCCAATTCGGTTTTCGGAGAAGCCGCTCGACCACCTCGGCAGCCACTCTCCTCTACGAAATCGTGCACGCAAACATCAGCACTAAGAGGAGAGTTTACGGATGCTTTGTCGATTTCTCCAAAGCATTCGACAGGGTGGATCGAACGCGGTTATTCCTCAAACTCCAACTGTGGGGAATTCCGCGTTCCATATGCGTCCTGCTGGCCAACATCTATGCAGGACTCAAAAGCTCCATTCGTTCTGGTGAGGACCTATCCCCCTATTACTTCACATCCATCGGCCTTCCACAGGGGGATCCACTATCGCCAATCCTTTTTAACCTTTACGTATCCGACCTGCCCGAAGCCCTTTCTCACCAAGGCCCCATCATCAATCACAATAGAATAAAATATCTACAATATGCAGACGACCTGGTTCTCTTAGCTGATTCAGTTGTGGAATTGCAAAATGCCATCAATGCTCTCCACGGTTATTGCCAAGAGAACGGCCTTCAAGTCAACACCATCAAGACAAAGGCCATGGTCTTCCATAAAGGTCGTCTGCCACCCACCACCTTCCACATCAACAATAGTCCGATTGAAATCGTCAAGTTTTTTAACTATGTCGGTTTCACATTCACCACTCAACTCTCCTTCACCAATCACCTCAAATCATCAATAACCAAGGCCAAGGCCAGGATCGGATACATCTGCAATAACTGCCCATCAAGAACCTTCCTCTTCCAATAGTTTTACAACTCTTCCGGACCTACATCACCCCCATCTTCCTCTACGGCCTTCACCTTTGGCTTCCCAACTCCGCCCAATCCGCCCTCAAATCCGCCGATGCCACTTACACCAAATTCCTCAAGCGATACCTCTGCGTGCCCCAATATGCCAACAATGCATGGACGCATTTCATATGCGAAACCGAGCCGGGCTGGCAAGGTTAGTGTCCAACAGTGTTAGGAACCTGACCTTTCCGGAGGTGATGTCTGAACACATGCTGTCATTCCCGGTCAAGGACTTGACAACACCTTATTGTCCTTGGCCTGACATCCCTTCGGAATATTGGCGGTCACGCACCTTCGTCCGGCTCCCTGCCCAACTCCATCAACGACGGGAACTGACGAAGGATCTGTTCAATCTGACCCACCCCCTCTACTGCAATAACCAAGAGTTTCATCATCTACCACTACCCAACTGCATCTGTACTGTCTGTGCATCCCCCCTTCATTTCTTCCACGTGGACTGAATCGCTTCTAGTCAACTCACTGTGATATCACGATTTCACGGAAGTATTTTTTTAACGTTTTCATCCATTGACCTGTCTCTTTTATCTTTTCATTGTTATATGTATGAATTTACATATATTACTTTTTTCCATACGAGTTGACATAACCAAAGGTCGCAATAAAGATTATTATTATATTATAAAATCAAGAAAAAAAGTTACGAAATGGAAATCTTTAGAATGGGGCATGCATAAGCTTGCTTCAAGTGAGCGTTTTAAATCATTCCGGGGGCGGCAAAACCGGGCCGTTGGCAGTGCTGAGCTATTTAACCCATTCTGGTGAATCCAAATTTTTCCCATTTTAACGTGCATTTGAAGATTCTAGGTCCCTGGAAACGATCTAAATTTTACGTTTTGATCCCTCTGCTTTCACCTGGTTGAAAATATGCTCAATTTGTTTGCTAGAAAATGAGACAGAAAATATTAAATCTTAACAGTAAGAAACATAAAAAATATTGCATTTCTCTGAATGCAAAATTTTGAAATATTGAAATGATTCTTTGAAACCCACTGAACAAATCAGCATCTTTAAATTAGTGTTTGGATCAATGTTAAGTCCTATTTTTGCAATAGCACAAGGCTTGCTTACTTGCTTTCAAATCAATCACCTTAAAAATAATTCTGCATATTTTTGACCCAATTCCAGCCAAGATATCCTTAAGTGAAATACCGAGCGTTTCCAGGGACCTAGAATCATCAAATGCACGTTAACATGGGAAAAACTTGGATTCGCCAAAATGGGCTAAGCAACCCAGCACAGCCAACGGCCTTGTTTTGCCCTCCGCGGAATGATTTAAAACGATGACTTGAAGCAACCTTGTGCATGTCTGATTGAAATTATGAAGAAAATGATCTAAAAAGGTCGGATTATTTTCGGATTAGGTCGGATCCGGAAAAATATTTCGCAAATCCCAATCCCAATCCGACATGCTTTGACGAATCCGAAGGAATCCATATCCGAAAATTCGCGCTAAAATCCTAACGAATCCGAATCCGAAAATTTGCTGCTCAATCCAACGAATCCAAATCCGATTGGATTCGGATCAGATGCACAGCTCTAGTTGGGACAGAGCCCATGGACGCTCTTGAAAACATTCAGTATCCGTTACCTTTCATACCTTCTCTGAGTACTGGACAGCCCTAACTTCTGGAACCTCTCCCAATTCGAGAGCTCTCTAAGTCTTCAGATGTTCCTAGTGAAACATCTTTGGACCTGCTCGACCTTTTGCAAACCTGCCGAACTCATTGGAGCCCAAATAGGGGAAGCATATTCAAGATGGGCCTGAACAATCGATTGGTACAGAGTTAGCATCCTAATACTAGAGACGTCTCTACCTAATACTATCTCTGGACTAGAAAGTGCGATGGATCCAGCCGCACGTTTGAAATGCCTTCCCCACTTTCAACTGGATATGCTCATCAAACTTTACATCGTCTTGGATGACAACTCCTAAATCCCTCATGGGCGAGACCTGTTTGATATCACAACTTCGATTGTCTTTGAGTGGAACATCTAATTTTGACGTCCCATACGTCATTGTGCGGAATTTCATCCCGTTCAATGCCATATTACTCTGGCCAACCCAAGAGTAGACTTTCTCCAAGTCCGCAACTAAACATCTTGAGTGCTGACCATTCCTTCCACAAACTAATTTTGTCATCAGCATATGAAGAAATACTGTTATTTGTTGTAAACTTCACTTCTGGAGAGGAGCTATAAAGAGAATAAACATGAGCGGACTTAATATTGAACCTTGTGGAACACCTGACTTGACATACATGCCACTAAATGATCCTTCAACTTGAACTATTTGTTTCCTTTCGCTCATGAAACTCTCAATTCAATTCAGGACCTTACCCTGGATCCCAAACTATATGAGTTGATCGAGCCACGGACATCTAGAACGGACATCTAGAATTTCCCTGGACGGCACACGGCAAATCAGGGGTGACAAGATCAAGAGGACAAGCACTAAAGGAGAGAACGACGTGCTTTTGAAAGTAGAAAGTCTCAGTTTATAAAGAATTGATGATTAAATATCAACTTACAACGGTTTGGGATACACTTTTGGACTATTTGAATAGCAAAATGCATTATTCAAGCAAAACACTAAACTTGTAATGCCTCTTCATGGTTTCAATGAACAGATAAAACATCCTTAGAACATTGTACTATTTTAACTCTTACTCAGCCTAGAACGCACCTTTTCAATGAATAAGGTTCATTTGCATCATTTGAACTTTTGCTTATCATTGAAGTAACTCTTAAACGAAAATAAGAATAGAAAACACATGAATACTTGAAAATATTAAGACAAATTTGACTGCCATTGAAACTTACAAAAAACTAAGCTAAACTAGAAATAAACTGACACATGAAGACCTCCCAAATCAGTGCCATCAACGAGAAGGGCAACAAGATAGACGAGGCAAGGGTAAAAGCTCCAACTATGTGGTTTAATGACCACGTGAAGGCCATGGTAGAGGCTGAGGGCAATGAGACTGAATGAATTGTATTCGAAACCATAACCCTTGGATGTCAGTTTTTCAATTGCGAAAATTGAGTGTTTTAGGGCTGAGATATACTACTTTTGTGTAGTGATGGACCGAAAGCGCTTTCGGCCGAAAATACGGCCGAAATTTCGGTTTCGGTTTCGGTTATGCCTACCGAAACCGAAAGCAGACAAGCACTATGTAAAATGGAGTTTGACAACAAAATAAAAAAAAAATTGGTCCAAAAATCACTGAAATTTAAGTTTTCCGATTTTTCAAAATTTGCGACTACCCAACATCGAACACATGAGCATTCTAATTTTTAAGGCAGATTTTGCATTTGAACAATTTTGTAATCAGCTGCTTTCGGTTTCGGTGTCGGTTTCGGTTTCGGTTAAGCCCTCTTTCGGCCGAAACTTTCGGTTTCGGTTATGAGCCCTTTCGGTCCATCACTACTTTTGTGTGATGTTGATGATACGGCGACAATTAGAAGTATCAGCCCTGTATATTATTGCATTCTGAACAAATGAAGTAAAACTGACTAATCTTTCACTATGTATCTTACTTGATATCGAGAGATATTTTACTGTTGAGTGTTCTTCTATCCAGGTTAGACTAGTCTTTCATGAAATTCTATAACAATTCAAATTATAAATGTTCTGAAGAGAAGCAAAGAAGGTTTTGCCAAATTAAAAGTCCTTGGGAGTCAAACTTAGGACCACGTTGGAAAATAGTCAAAAATTGGATATTTAAGCATCCTTGACCACAAATACATTATCAATGATGAATTATATACATTACAGTATTTATGCTAGCTCATAGTATTCTTAAGTTTTAAATAAAATGATTTTCAGACAACGGTTTGGGATACACTTTTGGAATATTTGAATAACAAAATGCATTATTCAAGCAAAACACTAAACTTGTAATGCCTCTATAGGTTTGAAATCTAGATTTTCAACTTGTTTGCATCAATATCAATTCTTGTTATATAGTGCAAGTCTACTTTATGCAGGGTTGGCCGGGGGATCAACTTTTTCGATTTATCCCCTTTACCCGGGGATAAACGGGATAAATTAGGGGATAAACGGGATAAATTGGGGGATAAACGCAGGGTTGGTCGGGGGATCAACTTTTTCGATTTATCCCCTTTACCCAGGGATAAACGGGATAAATTAGGGGATAAACGGGATAAATGGGGGGATAAACGGGATAAACAGGATAAATGGGGGGATAAACGGGATAAATGGGAGGATAAACAGGATGAACCGGTGGATAAATGAAATAAAGCCAATTTTGTTCCGATTTTTGACATGCTTGAATAGTTTTTGGCATCCCTGAAAATGGCCGATCAAACTAAAGGTTTAATATAAATATTGATAAAAGACATTTCCAATATTTAACAGAAATAATTGTTATATATTATCAAACTAGAAAAACATGTAACATAAAGCCTACAATTGACAGTACTTGTTGAGACGTGATGAAATTGAAGAAATCTTCCACAGCTGAAGATTATCAAGGTCAGAAAACTTCATGCTTAGTGAATGTAATAGAGAGACACAAAAATGAACTAATTTCTAGAAATACGGGTAATTTGTTTGATAAAGGAGGGAATCCCCTTTATCCCCGTTATTCCCTGGAGGAAAATCCCGTTAATCCCAAAAAAACGGGACGCTTTATGGATGAGATAGTCTACCAACTAACCCTGGGATAACCTATATAATAGTATTAATACTGGATGCGAACTCGCGGAATTTATCCGGCACGCAACCTCCGGTATGAGGCCGAGATTCGTAAACAAGAAGTACAAACGCCGGCCATGTTGGGAGCGGAAAATCAAACTGAAATCGACCAAAATTCCAAAAGATAGTGTGCGCCAATCGGTGTTCCCTGTGTTTCAAGCGGATCCAGCCAAGTCCTAGCCTTGGCAAAAGTCAATGTCATGCCCAAAAATCAGTCCCATGTTGGTGTTTCAAAGACATCCAAGTTCAGCCATGAACGAGTGAATGAAAGAGTGAATAATTGATTGACGGATGACATAAAGTGCGAATGAACCCACAAAGGTGTCTAATCTACAAGATGACGATCACAGTGATCAAATGAAATCTGATGACGAGGTTACCTGCAATAACCTTCGGAAGTGATAGCCCTAACTAAAGCAAAAAAACGAATATGGACCAGACTCCAAGCCCAAATTCTTCTTGCAGAAGGATTAAGAACCAACTTTCCCATGGACCAAAACGGGGAGTTTCTTTACGCTCATCCATTGCACAACTTGAACAACAAAGAATATCTTACGATTACTTGAATTATCAACAACAAAATATCGTTTTTTTTTTTCAAGCTCATATATCATCCGACTTGAACGTCTTATTAGTATCTTTGAACTTACAATTGAACCCATCCATCAATATTTAAGGTATTATCCTGAACTGAATTAGCACATGCCAAACTTTTTATGAAATTAAGGTTGTTATAGATTGTGTCACCGTGGCATAACATGTTCTATAAATGATGGTCCTTTTTCGAATTTCCTTTATTGTATGGTTGTGTCTTTTAGTTCAGGATAATAAGGACAGGTAAGATATTCTTAATTTGTTCAAGTTGTGTGATGGATGAGTGTGATAGAACTCCCCGTTTTGATCCGGGTGAGAGTATGTGGGGAAAGTTGGTTCTTAATATCCCTTTTCAAGAGGAATTTGCGTTCGGATTAAGGTCAATATAGAACAAAGAAAGAAGAAGTCCTCATTGTCAAGAATTCGATCAAATGAAGAACAAATTAAGATGACTTTGAAACCTATCAGGTGGACCTACTAGCAATGGATGGGCTCAATATTTTGATCTGCCTTTCGAGTCAGTCAGCCCAAATTGGTGATCTGACAGTCTAACCCGGATTACATGGACCCTCTCAAAGTCTTTAGAATGAAATGCTCCCATCAAGATTGAATTGTGTGGATTTTTTCATTCAATCTGATTGTTAATTCCTGGACAAGGGAATCTAAGAAGACCAATCAAACCTTATCAAGCCTGGAGAGCCTATCCCTGCAATGATAAGACATGATCCTCTGGTTCTGAAGGACCCTTAGCCCCAGTCCTGCGTGGTCCTGACCTTCTTGAGCCCCAAGAGTTGAAAAATTTTCAATCAAATCCACAATCAAGGATTTAATCCTCATGTTTTTCACTCAAGACGTTGTGATTGCCTTTGTTCCTATTCCAATCCGGATCAGATGGCTGATCTGATCCAGAACCGTCAAAAGTGCCCTTCAATGGTTATAGCCAACAACATCTCCGACTTGGACTCCATCTTGTTTCAAAATGAGACCATTCTTGTTCTTTCATTTTCTTATGGAAATGGTTCCTGCGTTGTGGAGGTGTTGAAGAGGATGAAAGATGAGTAACACTCCAGATACCACCACAGATAAGATACTTCTGTTTAGCATTGTTTCACTGAAGTTGGACTAATGGGTGAAGCAAGATTCCATCTACATATTTTCCTCATTCTTATGAGGACTAAAATCCTTTGGAGAGTTGAATGTCAAAAGTTCATGTGACAAGTAAAAAAGAGTGCTGGGACTTCTAAAATCAAGGTGATGAACATCCAGTCCACAAATATTAACACAAAAAGTTTGACTGAATTCTTTCAAGACACATGTTCAACAGTTTTAGACGTTAATAAGGAATAAATGACGTTGTGTCAAAATATAGCCTCGGCCTCATACCATTTTTTCAAAAATCGGAGTTCGTGTCCACCCCTTTCAGGGGTTCCTGACTAACCCTACAATATTCCTACAGAGCAGACAGCCTTTATCAGATTGCAGCTGCAAATCTGCATTTTGACTTCGGAAACACAAACAAATAAAAGCTAAAAACCTAGGAGTTTTCATTGTAGCATTGGAAATAATTTTTGTTAGGGACTTTATTGAAAAAAAGTGAGATTTTGTGGGAAATATAGTGTTACGGAAATTTGTGAATAATTATAGAAATAAGGAAGAAATGCTTGAAATGTAGGAAAAATTGCTTTTAAGGTGGGAAAAAATGCTTGAAGAGTAAGAAAAAAATTGCTTTAAGGTAGTTCCTAATCCATTTTTAAGTTCCTAATCCATTTTTAAGATGAATTTGCGTAACATTGTTAAGCATAACCAAAATCGAAATTTCAATGTAAATTAGGGACAAAAGCTCGATCAGCACACCTTTGTCTAAAATAGATTACTTTGGACAGGCTTCACTTTTCTAAAATTTACAGTTTACAGTTTAAGTAACTTTATCATAATCCTCAAAAAAGTTTTAATCGTCTTTCTTACCTTCATTCGGTTAGCTTTCTGAGAAGCCTTGCACTTCAGATATTGACAAGTTGAAGCAGCCCTAGCTGATTGCGGGCCGGCGCGAGAGCGCTTGAAAATTTAAAACAACATTTTCGAGCAAAACATGTTTTTCCACAGATCATATAATAATGCCATTATATGGTCTGTGTGTTTTTCTCTGCTCGATGATTTAGTGTGCTGTGGTGAAAGTTGAGCCAAATTTTGACGAATTTCATTAAAATACGTTCATTTGAGCCTTCCAAAAGGGAAAAAGGACCAATGAGACCTTCAATAATGTTTTAAATGGCCATGTGAATCAAAAGAGAAACAAAAATTATACATTTTCATAGCTAATATTAATGAACAGAGATTTGATCTGATAAGGCTGTTAAGAGCAGGCAGCACATAGTGAAATTTATCTAAAGTTATTTGCTAGCTCAATAAATATAAAGCCTTATTGAATATACAGCCGTATTTCGGAAATGTTTTCTTAACATTTTTGATACTTGAGATTTGTAATGTGCCATTTTTACCTGAGGTCGAGTAAAATAATGCCAAAACATCCTTGGATGATGACGGGATGTCAAAGCAGGATTGATCATAGAGAGGGTTAGGAGCAAAAGCAGAGAGAAAAAAGAAGGCATGTTGAATAATTGTAAAGAACTTTGTTGCAACACAACATAATTTTCACAAAATGTGATGGAAAAGGCACTAGACATATGAACAAAATAAAACAACTACTGCACTTTCACGTCCCATTCCTGTATCGTTAGCTTAGAAATAATTTGTTGGCTTCAATATACTTTCTCTTTGCATTTTGGTACACCCATTGTGCAATATGATAGTGCTTTCTAGATAAGAAAGTTAGCTGTATTCTTTATGAAATAGAATCAAAATATGCCCTTTATGGCCTAAGTACGATTTAAACACTCCCAGCCAATGTGTAAGGATGACCCGGGATGACCTTTCAAGTGGTTCATATTCCATGTTGACAACATATGATTTTTACATTTGAGAGTCCAACAATTGTGCAATGATACCTTCTTAATGCAATTTAAATAAAAGTTCTGAATAATAATTGTACTTAGGTGCAATCTTTTGTCTGAAAATATAAAACAATACAATGAAAAACCAGGTCTGTGATGCCAAAATGGGATAAAATTTGGTTCGGAAACAATTGCATAGGGACAAACAGCATTGTTTAATAAATGTGAACGTCATTTAAAGAAAGTAGCACATCTGTTTAATTGACCTTCAATGGAGACCCATGATACAATCACCAAAACATGAGAATTGTGTTAATTACAATTCCTTTGATGGAGGATAACCTAAAAAAATGAAAATTGTGAAAATGTACTTTCCAACATTGTGATTTTAGTTTTAAGTTTCATTTTCTTATAGTATTAGCACCATGATATGTTGGAAAAAACATGACATGTTTTAATGAACTTTAAACGTACCAAAAATATCTCCTTCCCCTCATTAATTGAACATTACAAACGTACCTACGTTTGTATTTTTTTCTTTAAGTTATTAACAAATTTTTTAGGCACCACATCATTTTTATGAAAAGCTACAGATATTCCTCTATCCTGACTATTAATGTGCATTTCATCTGTAGAACTGTAACTCTGTCATCATCAATAATTTGTTACTTAGTTTGGATTGATACAAGCCATTTTAGTACTAAGAACAACTCTCGAGTACAGAAGAAACAGTTTTTGAGATTTGTTGACAAGCCTCAAACGAGGACAGCTGACGAGCGGATTTTTGTAAACATTCGTTGTGCAGTTGCCAATAAAAGCCCCGTTAGATGTAGAATAAAACTGGAATTGAAGTATCTACACTCTACTCACTCTACGTTGAGTGGCCTCGCGGCTACTCTTTGTGCTACACCGGCTTTTTTCCAAATATTTTGCACTTTTGAAGAAATATATATTGGATATTTTGTCACTTTTTGCAAATATTTTTCGGGTCCCTACTAATTAGAAACCTCTGGATGACTCAAGCTGCATTTTCTGGATTGACTTTGAGAATCACACTTTAAGAAGCTTGTTTCTATTATTAACAAGCTAGCGGACTCTGTGACGTTCCTTGTGAAACAATCATTTTCAAAAGTTTTGATTGGTAATTTTTCGAAGAGGGCGTATTTGGTGGCGTCAGAATGGATACATTTGTATTTCAAGTAATCATTTGTCGTCTAAAGTGTTGATGTATGGCGGTGGCGAAGTGCAAGTGCTTCCGCAAAAGGTTTAGGTTTTAGCCACACTGTCGGAAGATGAATGCTAAATTTGCATATGAAAAGCGCTTATGATGGATTAAAGGGAAAAGTGTTCATAACGCCAAAAACATTTTTCATGTTTTCACCCGTACTTAACAAAGGCTAAACGAACCATCATTAACTCCTATCTAGTATTTTTAGAACACATACCTGAACCGAGTAGCCAAAGTAAATATTGTTTTAAGGTAGTAACTCACTTAGATATTTTGAAGTTAATTGACAATTTACCCAGTCAATGTAGTCACGGATTGGATGAAATATCCAATATTGTTATAAAATCCATAAAATCAGAAATCTCCAGACCCTTAGCTAAATTAGTTAATATGTCTTTGGTCAGTGGGTATATTCCAATCGAATTGAAAACGGCACAAGTATTGCCTCTGTTTAAAGGAGGCGACAACCAAAACCTCTCGAATTATCGCCCCATTAGCATAGTGCCTTCCTTATCAAAAATCCTCGTAAAATTGGTGTACCTCCCTATTATTTACTCCTTTTGCTGAAAATCATTTAACAGATGTTCAGTTTGGCTTTAGACCAAAGCACTCAACTATGCATGCTATCCAAATTTCTTGCAAAACATATCAAATCATAATGATCTTAAGTATTCAATTGGAATATTCTTGGACCTAAAGAAGGCTTTTGACATGGTCAATCATAATATCCTAATTAAAAAGATGGAAAGATACGGTTTCAGTGACACCATTTTGAGATGGATTAAAAACTACCTACTCGAGAGACAACAAATAGTATATATCGACTCCGCATATTCCGATTCTGCAATTATCTATTGCGGAGTTCCCCAGGGGAGCATCTTGGGACCATTGCTTTTTCTAATCTACATTAATGATCTGCCCAATGTGAGCGATTTCAAAGTGACCATGTTTGCTGATGATACCACCTTACAATGCTTCGGAAATGTAATAAGGACAATGGAAATTGAGTCACATCAAAAGTCAAAAAAGCTAGCAAATTGGATGAATATGAACAGACTAGTCTTAAATGTTGACAAGACTAAAGTAATGGTATTTAGCCCCCGGAAGGCAGTCGGAGATTTTAATTTAGTTGTGACGGCGGTTCAATGGTTTGGGACACCCTGACGTTTAATTCCTTTATCGTGGATTTCAACTTGGATATCATGAAAAAACCAAGTGGGAAATTGTCCGCCGTAACGGCCAGTAAGAATAAATTGGAAGAACTGCTACGCGAGAATGAGAACATCGGTGAAATCAGTGCAGAATTGAAACGGTTCAAGCGCCTTCTATTTGAATTGGAATCCGAGTGCCAAGCTTTGGGAGAGACTTTGACGGCTGATCATGACAAACAAGAACTTACCCTTTGGTGCCAAGAACATTTGGATTCAAAGATATTCTTTTTACGAAATGCCGAAGGAAAGATTGCTGATTGGGAAATACATGCACATGACAGTGTCTCGAACATGTCGAAAACGTCGAAAAAGTCCGAATCAGAGTCTGTTCTTTTTGCCCGATTGGAAGCCTCATTTAAAAGGAGGGAGCTCGAACTTGAGCTCGAGTACAAGAAAAGGATGATCGGGTTGGAAAGGCAAGAGAGGAAAATGGAAGAGGCCGCTCGTGCAATAGCTCGGGGAAATGAGCTATTGGCCATTGAAGAAGCAGTCGCTAAACAACGAATCGAGGAGAGAGTGTGGTCAAAGTTAGATGAGGAAATGCCTCCAGAGGGGTTACCTCTCACAGGTTTGGAAGAATCTGCGAGCAAAGAATCGACCCAAAAGGATATCTCTATGACACAAGTGCTAGACAAATTACTGAGCGTGCAATTACAATCTACCTTGCCTAGAAGAGAGTTGAAGTCATTCAGTGGTAACCTTTTGGAATATCAGACGTTTATGCAATCATTTCAATTCCAAATCGAGAAAAGAACCACCGACGATGAGGAAAAGCTGGGATTTCTCCTACAGTTCACAGATGGTGACGCCCATGAACTCATCAAGCCATGTGTCCATTTGTCACCCTCACAAGGATTTGTTAAGGCCAAACAGTTGCTCCAAAAGGAATACGGTAACACCTTTCGCATTTCCCACGAATACAGGCGCCAATTGGAAGACTGGCCAGTCATGAAAGAGGATGCAGATCAAATGAAACGGTTCTCTTCGTTATTACAAAAGTGTCAGACGGACATGTCAGATTTAGGAACGTTTGGAGCTTTGGGAGGGCCGG
>CM021321.1:4345594-4385806 GCA_010645155.1 Tigriopus japonicus
GGAACACCTTTCGCATTTCCCACGAATACAGGCGCCAATTGGAAGACTGGCCAGTCATGAAAGAGGATGCAGATCAAATGAAACGGTTCTCTTCGTTATTACAAAAGTGTCAGACGGCCTTGTCAGATTTAGGAACGTTTGGAGCTTTGGGAGGGCCGGAAAATCTCATGAAGTTAATGGCCAAGTTACCACATGGATGTCAAAGATCCTGGAGGCGATTGGTACTTTCTATTGAAAAAAATAAGGCGAGGGAGGCGACTTTCGATGATTTTGGGATATTTGGGACCGTTAGACGTGAGAAGAGAAAAACTCAGCGGACGTTGCTTTGGTTGTCTTGGTCTGGGCCATTGGGCTAGAACATGTCGAAGACGTAAGAAATGTCTCAAATGCGGGAAAGGCCATCCCACTGTCTTGCACTTCGATGGACAAGGAGCTGCATTTGTTCAGAGCAAACCAACTCCTGTGAAGGATCCCAACATGCCAAACACAAGCGTTCGGGGAGTTCAGGTGGTCACCAACCACGTTGGGTTGAAGGGACCTAACATTGCCGTGGCACTTGTTCCAATGAAAATCAGGTCAGCGAATTCAGGACGTGAGATCACAACCTACGCGGCGCAAGATCCGTACAGTACAGACACCTTTATTAGAGAGGATTTAATGAACGCTCTTGGAGTACTGGGAAAACCTGTGCAAATATCATTAACTACGATGGAAAAACAAAACAGTTGTTGGGCCACTCGCGTCGTTCACGGACTTGAAGTGATTGATGTAGATGAAACCAACATAATAGAATTGCCTCCATGCTTTGCTCACCAGAACCTGCCCGTTGGCCGAGATGACATTCCAACAAGAGAAATGATCGAGGCTTGGCCTCATCTGAAAGAACTACCAATTAATTACTCGAATGACGACGTGGGGATATTGATTGGGATGAATGCTCCAAATGCCTTGCGCCCGCTAGAAATTGTGTCCGGTCAAGATGATGAACCCTATGCAGTTAGGACTAAGATTGGCTGGAGTGTTCATGGGCCGTTGGGAGGAGCTACTAAGAAGAAAAGAATGGTGAATCGGGTCAAAGTGGAATCAGCAGACGTTTACAAAATGTTACAAAAATGTACAATCACGAATTCCCAGACGCTGTTGGTGGTGCTTCAATTGGGAAATCCGTTGAAGATCGGGCTTGGAGAGCCAAAGTCGAGGAGAGCATTTGCTTGAAAGATGGTCACTATGAAATATCTCTCCCCTTCCGTGATTTAAATCCAACTATGCCCAACAACAAAATCCAAGTTATGAGAAGAGCTGAGTACCTTGCAAGGAAGTTCAATCGGGACAACAAGTTCAAAACCGATTATGTAATGTTCATGGACAACATGATAAAAAAGAAATATGTGGAGAAGGCACCTCCTGTCTCAGATGACGATCCATCTCGGGTGTTTTATCTTCCCCATCATGGGGTATATCACCCACACAAGCCTGGAAAATTGCGGGTGGTGTTTGACTGTTCGGCTCAATTTATGGGAGTTTCACTGAACTCTAAACTCTTTCCCGGCCCAGACTTGGCCAACTCAGTTTTGGGAGTGTTGATAAGATTTCGTCAAGAACAGGTGGCTTTAATCGCTGATATTGAATCCATGTTCTATCAAGTCCGGGTCCCTGAAAATGAACGCAACTTCCTGAAGTTCCTCTGGTGGCCCGAAGGTGATGTCACAAAGCCCATGGAAGAATACAGGCTTGCGGTTCATCTCTTTGGGGCTACAAGCTCACCGAGTTGTGCCAATTTTGCTCTTCAAAGATGTGCTGAGGACTGCAAGAACAAATTCAGTGAGGAGGCCATTAGTACACTCAAGGGCAATTTCTACGTTGACGACCTTCTCAAGTCAGTACCCACAGTTCGTGAAGCTCTTGCCCTTCAACGAGAAATCACAACCCTCTGTGCTACAGGAGGTTTTACACTGACCAAATTCATTTCCAACAGGCAAGCAGTGCTGAATTCTTTGGACGAAAATGTGAAAGCGAGGGCCGTGGCTAACGTCGACCTCGGCAAGGACAATGTGGTCGACAAAGCTTTGGGAGTGACATGGGACATCGTGAATGATACCCTGGGATTTAGTTTGCCTGTTGGGATTCACACCGTTTCAAGGAGAAACATTCTATCGGTAATCAATTCGGCTTATGATCCCTTGGGAATTGTTGCACCCAGCATGATCCCAATTAAATTGAAATTTAGAGAGCTGTGCATGAAAAAGGAACTGGGTTGGGATGACAGTGTTCCAATGAGTGAAGACTTGGAGGTGAAGAATCTGGTATCAGAACTTCATGGTCTAAAGGAGTTAGGGGTCCCCAGATGTTACAAGCCGGAGGCTTTTGGGACAATTAAATCTATCCGCCTTCATCACTTCTCTGACGCCAGCCAAACTGCCTATTCATCAGTCTCTTACTTATGTTTTGAGAATGATCAGGGAGACATTCAAGTCTCCTTCAAATTAGGGAAGGCTCGGTTGGCCCCAATGAAGACCATTTCGATTCCACGCTTGGAATTGAGCGCAGCGGTTCTTTCTACCAAACAGGATGCGGTCATCAAGTCTGAGTTGGAATACGACTTGAAGGAGAGCATTTTCTGGACCGACAGCACAACTGTTATTCAATATATTCGCAACAAGGATAAGCGTTTCCACACGTTTGTCTCAAATCGGTTGTCAATTATTCACGAGGCAAGTACGGTGGACCAATGGAGATATGTCCCTTCCTCAATTAATCCAGCAGATGACGGATCACGAGGGCTTACGGTAGCAAAATTGTTGGGTGAATCAAGGTGGTTGAGAGGTCCAAACTTTCTTACGCTTCCAGCGTCGCAACGGCCGACCTTTCCTACAAGGGTCTTAGACATATCTGATAGCAACGAGACCGTTCAAAACACCATATTTTGTGCTGTGACAAAGTCGCATGGAATGATAGAAAATTTGGCCATGCGTTGTGGGTCGTATTCGAAATTAAAGGCTGTTGTGAAGTTGGTGCTTCTAGCAGTGATGAAAATGCGAAAAACCAAAGACCCATCTGTGAACGATAAGATGATAGAAGAAAACATCTTCCTCAATACGCAAAACGAAGCATTTAGTTCGGAGATGAAGGATATTTCGATCGGCGGTGGAGTGAAGAAGACCAGTAGACTATCAAAGCTAAATCCCGTCTTAGTCGGGGGTCTAATACGTGTGGGAAGTCGTCTAAGAAACGCGGAGTCATCAAAGGACTTTAAGTATCCGATTGTGCTGCCGAAAAATTCGAAAGTCACCGAGCTAATCCTGCAATCCGAACACCGAAAATGCGTTCATCTCGGCCGCGAGTATTTGCTCTCTGCTTTACGACAAACCTTATGGATTATTGATGCCAACAGTTTGGTCCGACGAGAGCTTCATCGGTGCATCACATGTAAAAAGATAAAAGCACAATCAATGCAACAAATTATGGCCGACCTACCATCTGATCGTCTCTCTCCTTGTCAACCATTCGAAAATACTAGAGTTGACTATTTTGGACCTTTTCTAGTCAAACGTGGGCGCTCGTATGAAAAGCGTTACGGCGTAATTTTCACCTGTTTAGTGACTAGGGCCGTCCACTTTGAAGTGGCTTTTTCCCTGGAAAGTGGTTCCTTCATTTCCTCTTTGAGAAGATTCATAGCCAGAAGGGGTCGGGTGAAGTTGATGCGATCAGACAATGGAACTAATTTCCACGGAGCTAATCAAGAATTAAAAAGCCAAATCTTAGCACTTGAGAAAAGTGGAATTGAACGAGCTGTGGAACATTGTATTTGTATTTGTACTTGTAAGAAGTACTCAAACACCAAAAAGGTAGATAAAAGAGTGTGTGGGCTAGGCATGTGACAATGGTGGTAAGCAAATAAAAACATTACAATGACAATGAGGGATAAAAAGATAGAATTAGTTAACTTGTAAAAGAGCAAAAAAGGCAAATAAAGATAATAGAGTGAAAAGGAAGCACAGTACTCCCTCAAGTTTGGGTGGAAAAGAGGTTTTTAAAGTGTTCTGCATAACTCTTTTTTAAACAATTGATAACTTGGAGATCTGCGAATTTCAATCGGCACAGCATTCCAGGGGGAAATTACTCGCACCACAAATGAAAAACGTCTCATTCGCAGCGTAGACGGAGGTTGCCACAAATGTTCATTTCTTGTAGCCCTTGAGACACGGCCAACTTTGTCCTTAAGAAAGACCATCCCTCCATCGTTGTTTCCGTCCCAGAGCACTTCCACTAGTCCATGGAGAACTTTGTACGTCCACAATAGGTCACATCTGAGTCGGCGTGAAGTTAATGAAGGTAATTGCAATTTATAGAGACGCTCTTCATAAGAAAGATTTCTCAAACCTTTAACTTGTTTCGTAAACCTTCTTTGAACGGATTCCACTAAACCAATATCTCCTATAAGATGTGGTGACGCCACAGGGCAGAGATTTTCCAAAATTGGCCTCACATACGATTTGTACAACTTCACCATAAGCTCTGACGACGTGGCTGAGAAATGCCTTCTTATCATTCCGAGGATTCGATTAGCTTTAGTCGCCACCTTGCGACAATTTAAACTAAACGTTAATCGATTGTCAACCCACACGCCTAGATCTCGATGGCATTCTGCAACACTCAAGGGAGAACCATTCATTTGGTAGCTCAAAGGTAGTCTTGAGTGTCCAAACCTCATCACTACGCTTTTAGAGACACTAAAGACCATCTTGTGATCCTTTGCCCACGTTTCCAACAACGCAAGGTCTGATTGTGGAGCTTCTATGTCTCGATTGTCTTGAATTTTTCTATAAATCTTCGTATCATCGGCAAATAGGCTGCTCCCAGATTGAATGCAGTGGGACAATGAATTGACATACAAGACGAAAAGAATTGGACCCAACACACTTCCCTGTGGGACACCGGAGGTGATGTTTATCCACCTTGAATGCGCCCTCCCCAAAACCACTCTTTGTTGTCGCCCGGACAACCAACTATGGATCCATTTCAGTACATAGGCGTTTACTCCAACTTGGTTTACTTTATGGAGAAGAATGGTATAGTTTGGAAATTTAATCCCCCTGGAGCATCACACCATGGGGGTGTTTGGGAGAGAAATATACGGACAGCGAAACAAATTCTGGCTTCCATGCTCAAAGACCTTCCCCACGCTCTTACTGATGAAAGCTTGTCAACTCTTTTATGTGAGATAGAGGACATCATGAACAACAGACCATTGACCACTCCCTCGGAGGATCCACATGACCTTGAAGCTCTTACCCCCAACCACTTGCTGCGATTGAGAGGGGGAGAGGTCCATCAGTTTCAAGATTTCCACGAAGTTCAGTTTACACGAAACCGTTGGAAACAAATTCAAGCAATCGCCGACCGCTTTTGGTTTAGGTGGCGAAAGGAATACTTGTCAAATTTGAGATCAAGGAGTAAGTGGACAAGGAATCACTACAACTTACAAATCGACGACATTTTCTTAGTGGTTGATGGAAACATGCCCAGAAACAAGTGGATGATGGGACGAGTGACGGAATGCATCCCAGGACGAGACGGAAAGGTACGAATAGCTAAAGTTCGAACCAAAACGGGAACATTTTTCCGACCAATAACCAAACTTTGCCTGTTGATGGGAAACCAACCGGATGAGAAATCGAAACACATGACTGGTTCCTGTTCCCAAACATGACAAACAAATGAATGGATGACCACTCCCATAGTTTTCATGGGGTAGGGGATGTGACGGCGGTTCAATGGTTTGGGACACCCTGACGATACTGGACATCTTCATCACCCTACGTGGATGTTTATGTAAACAAGAACCACGTGTGTACTTTAAGTTATGCTGTAATCCCGACAAAAACACGAATTAAACCACTTGGAAGGTAGAGTGCGTTTGTTCACATTTTGATCACACTGTAACTATTCTCGTGAACAATTAAAGGTGCACTAATAGTTAAATTAATAATAATCAAATCGAAGGATCTGAGAAACTTCTTTATTCTTTTGTCTCTACAGAACTACTGACAAGAAACGGGAAGAACAAAAAGAAAAAAGGAAATTGTCTGGAAAAACTCTAGATAAAATCGCGAGACCTCGTAAGGAACGTGACACTGGCCAACGAAAAATGAAAAAAAAAGAATCGCAAAACATCGATTAAGAGGCATGTGGGAACCCAACGGACAGGTCTTCCTCCAATAAAGCCAACTTATTAATGTGTCTTTTTATAATGGAACCAGAGGGAAGTCTCAAGTCTATTAAACGAATGAGCCCGTCTTTCCCCGGAAATAGGCTCTCCACTCGGGCCATCTTCCAGTCATTTCTTCCGATGTTGTTATCGCGAAGTAAAACGACATCGCCAATGTTGAGAGGAGAGATGTCTTTCTTGGTCCACTTCTTAGTAGGGGCTAGGCTTAGGAGGTAGTCGTTTCGCCACCTTCTCCAAAACGAATTGACCAACATCTTTCTCTGTCTCCATTTGGATAAAAATTGTGGTTCATCTTGATTTTTGATGCGACCAGGATCCGGAAAGTGAAGAAGATCTCTTCCAACGCATAATTGGGCGGGAGTTATTGGAAGAAAAATGTCTTCTTCCTTTACTGTGGCCAAGGGGCGATTATTAACAATGGCTTCACATTCGAAAAGAACTGTCTCAAGTTCTCGGATGGTCAAGGTAGTTGAATGGAGTGCAATCCTGAGGACCTTCTTGGTCAAACCAACCATTCTTTCGGTAACACCATTGGTCCAAGGAGCTTCGGGAGTTGAAAATTTAAATGTGACTTTAAATTTAGCCATCGATTCTTGAGTATGGTTCCAATCAATGGTCCGAAATATTCTTCTTAGCTCCCTGTCTGCCCCCTTGAAAGTCTTCGCGTTATCACTGTAGCAAACTTCAGGGGCACCTCGGCGAGACATGAACCGCCGAAATGCCATCAAAAATGTCTCGGTTGATAAATCGGTTACAAGTTCTAGGTGGATTGCTCTCGACGTAAAACAAGTGAAAATACAACCATAAACTTTGGAGTTTGAGAACTGGTGAGGGCAGGAAACCTCCAAGCATCGGTGCTTTACAAACAACGGGCCAAAAAAATCCAATCCAACGGTTTGGAAGCAAACTTGCGAAAAGCTCAAACGTTCCTCTGGTAGGAGACCCATCCTCTGAGTGAAAGGGATAGGTTTTCGGCATTTTGGAGCTTTGCAAAGGTGGGTAATACGTTTCACTTCTCTGCGATTCCCAATGATGTGGAACTTTCTTTTGAGGGTTGCGAGCAATTGCTCTGTTCCAAAATGAAGATGTAGCTCGTGTAAATGCTGCACAAAAAGTTCCACGATTCTTGAATGCTTTGGTAGGATAATTGGGAATTTCGTACACTCACCAAAACTCGAGCTAAGTCTAAGGCGAGATTCACTATGAATTAAGCCATCAATCAGAACTGGTTGAAGAGTAATCAAGGAAGATTGACGGTCCACTGTGAGATTTGAGTGCAAACTACCCATTTCTTCAGCAAACGATTGATGTTGGGCCTCCCTAAACCAAAACATCTCAGCCTCGTTGAGCTCACTCACACGTAACCGAACATCCGGATATCCTGATTCCGTGGGCTGGTCAGGCTTTAGTTTTCGTTTGAGAGCACAACAAAATCTTCGAATGTAAGCCGTTACACGAATCAGTCTCATCCATGTACTGCAACGGGACAATAATCTTGGGAAAGGAGCATTCACGGTTGACATCATCACTGTGATGGGTTTGATGATCTTTCTCTCTTCTTGTCTGTCCTCATCCATCATTGCTTTGGTTCTCAAAATCGTCTTCTGAATCGGCCAAGTCTCCTGAGGATATTTTAGGAACAGAGGACCCTCCCACCAAAGAGAACTAGAAAGGATCTCCTGAACGTCTGCTCCCCTGGAGGCAAGATCTGCAGGGTTGTTTTCGCCAGGACAGAACCGCCATTGTTGGGCTGGAGCGATGTCAATAATGGCCTTGATTCTGTTCCCGACCCATTGCCTCCACTTCTGGTGTCCTTGTTGGATTCGCAAAAGATTCAAGAGGGAATCCGTGAAATAGTAGGAACTCTCTCCCGATACTCCCATGGCCCTTGCGACATAAGAGCCGATGCGCGCAGCGCATAAAGCTCCCAAAAGTTCCAGACGAGCGATGGACAAATTATCGTGAAGTGGAGCCGATCTGGTTTTGGAAAAAACCAATGACGAATTTATCTCCCCATTATCCGATCTCGTCACAAAATAAACTGTGGCGCCATATGCCAGTTTGGACGCATCGCCAAATATTGCCAAGAATGATGGAGAGCCTGAATGCCATTTCACCCATCGAGGGATCTTGTGATGTTTTAAAAGTGGTACTTGATCCATCCACCTCATCCACTCCTTGTTTAGATGGATTGGAAGTGGATCATCCCAATCAATTTTAAGAAGCCAAAGCTGTTGCATAAGAAGCTTGGCTTGCAATGTGAAAGGAGCTATTAGCCCGAGTGGATCGTAAACACTTGCGGTAGTTTCCAGAATAAATCTCTTGGATGAGACCCCTGCATCGAGCTTGGAAGTCAATCGACTCATATGGTTAAACCCAAGAGTATCGTGAGTGGTATCCCACTGAAGCCCAAGAGTTGAAACTACTCCGGTCAAGCAATCCGCAGGATCTTGATCTACTAGAACTCTGGCATCGTTACTTGCAAATTTGTGGGCCTTGAATCCTCCCAAAGCCAAGACGACCACAACCTCTTCCAAAAGCTTTCTAGCAAGCTCTTCATTATCGGCCGTGGTTGAAAGATCATCCATGTATAGATTAGAACGGATTTCCTGCGTTGCGTCCGGATATTTTGAACCAAACATCTCTGCAGTTTGAAGCAGGCACCAAATAGCCTGAAATGGGGATGACTTCACTCCAAAAGTCACCGCAACCATGCGAAAAACTTGTTCTTTTAGGTTCAAGTTCAAATCTCTCCATAAATATCGAAGAGCATCCTGATCTGAATGAAGCTCAATGGACAAAAACATCTTCGTAATATCTGAAATGATCGCCACTTTCTTCGCTCTGAAGCGCAATTGAAGCTCAGCTATGTCCGGAAGAAGATTCGGGCCAGCATATAACAAGTCGTTCAGCGATTTCTTGGATTGTTTATCTTTGCTTGAAGCATTCATCACAATTCTGCACTTCGTTGTGGTACTCTCTTTCAGGACCGGATGAGTCTCCAGGTAGTACACAAACCGTCCGTCTTTTGGATTGATTTCGTCTTCTGGAACTCGTTCTGAGGTGCTTTGATCGGTCATGGTGGAATAAGCTTGATTTAAGAGCTCTCGATGTTCAGGCCTTGTTCGCTTTTCTACACTCGTCATGACTCCCTTAGCCCTCGCATAGTTGTTAGAAATGATATTCTTGGGATCATTTTTCCACAAGAGCGTCGTGGACCACTTCTTCTTCTTTTGATCATATTTTGACACTCTGCTCATCATTTCCATTGCTTCCTCTTCTTCAACGGTAAGCACATCGTCATGAGGAACAATGCCCAAATGCTCTTGTTGCCAGAAGCTCTTAAGATCCACTGGGACCCTGTTAGAAGTCACAAAAACTGAATATTTTACAACAGGAGGTTCTCCCTCTTCTTTGGGATGCGCTCCACAAAGGATCCAACCCAATCTTGTCTTTTGGGCTGCAGGTTCAGATATTAAACCCAACACTGGAGGTGCCACACACAAATGAGTGAACATTGGCTCTCCAATCAAGACATCCAAACCAAGCTCGTTAGAAGACGGATATTCTTCAGTAAAGCTTATGTTCCTCAAATGTCCGTAATCATTCTTGTTCAAAATAATGGGTTTGATCGGTTGAGCAATCTGTGATATCGTCGTGGCAGTGATGGGTCCAGAAATGAATGAACCATCGAGAGACTGAATCTGAAATTCCACAACTTTCTCTTGAGACCGTTTGGAACTCCCTCCTCCAGCGACGCTCATTTGGAGAAACTGACACGGACCGTCGAGACCAAGTGCTTGAGCGCACTTTCGTCTGATAAGGTTTTGTTCAGCCGCAGCATCAAGGAGAAATCTTACTTTTAAGAGCTCTCCATCGTTCATGTTTCTGATGAAACCTATGCAGGTGCGCAAGATTCCACGTATTTGACCATCCCCAAACTGATTAGTCACGTTCACTACCGGTGTCGAACAAGCAGAATCATCTGGATTTCTTCCGTAAGAACAATCACTAACTTGGCTTTGTTGAACATAAATCGACCGAGAATTTGGAACGTGAAGGTATTTGCAGTGCCTCATGGGGCTCTCACAACCTTGAACTGAGCACATTGGGCCCTTGCATTGCTTACGATGTTCAAAACTATAAGGATCCAGACATCGTGTACACAATTTATTTAATCTTCGAATCTCCTCCACTTCTTCAAAGCCCATCTTCTGCATCCTGTAACACGCAATATTCTTGTGTCCAGATCGATCACAAAACGCACATTGAAGATCTTGAGTAGCCAGAAAAGTTGATGGTGCTGATCCTTTGGAATTGTTTTTTGAAATCTTCGGTTTCAGCATTTCTTCCGAATCAATGGCACCGTCAGGTGCTAATTTTACTTGTTTTAGGAGAACATCAAGGAATGCCTCCCGAGAAATTTCTGTCCCCAATGGAAGATTAGGATCAGCCTTAGATTGAGCATACTTTTTCCATGTCTGCAAAGTGCTCCGGTTTAATTTTCTCTCACAAAGCGAAATGAAGAAAATGGTACTTAGATCATTTGCTGTGAGTTGCAAGCCTTCAAAGCTTTGCAAGGCTTGGTTTATAATTGCAAAGCCTTTCAATAGAGAATCTCTGTCATTCTCTATCGTTGGCATATCAATGAGTCGATCAACGATCGTTTTGATTTGAACTGCAGGATCATCGTAAACACGCCGGACTTGAGTGACAGCCTTAACATAATTGTCCTCAACTTCCGGGAGAAACTCGACAAGTTGTAAAGCTTGACCCTTGAGGACTCGTTTAAACTCTTGTAAAAGCTGGATTGGACCTTTTCCAATTTCCTTTAGTCTAGACTCAGCTCTATCCCACTGCAACTTAAACGTGGCATAAGCAAGAACATCTTCTCCAGAAAATTGCCGCACATCTTTGGTGACGTCGTATTGCAGTCCCATGACTGCTGCAAGTTGTGAACTGAACCCAATCCCAGATCCATCTGACTGAGAACCCGATGCCTCTTGCCGTTTTTCAAGTTCGTGTGAAAGCTTGTCAACTTCCAACCGCAATCTTCCCAAAGTTTCATAATGAGGGTCAATTGCCTCGGATTCCGGATCATCTCCACTTCCATCAAACTCTGCCAACACCTCTTGCTGGCAATCATCCAGTCGTTGAAATTTCAACTCGAGATCTCCAAGGAATGATGTTAAATTTCGAATCCTATGAGCTCTATCGGGCATTGGAAAGGCGAGAGCTTGCAACGCATGAATCTCGTTTTGAAGCGTGTTCACAACTCGGGTAAAAGAGGACTGAAAACCTCGACGGCTTTTTAACGCACAAATCCGAGGAGTTTGGGTTGAAGTTGTGGAAGCCAGTCGGGTTTCTTGGTTAATAAGAACCTCTTCAGATTTTTTAGACATAATGGCCAGAGGGTAAGTCTTAATTCTAACCAGGGAGGATCACACCCGCGTAGATATAAGCAAATGGCGCTCACTTGGGGTGGTCTTTCCAATTATGTAAGTTGAACAACCTGACTGAATCTTACTTGCCAAAGCCGTCAAATAACACGAGATCAGCCATAGGTTCGATGAGTAAATCACAACTTTAAAGGGATTTATTTTATCGGGACTTTACTCGCCAAGATCTAAAATGAACTTTATCACCAATCCGGGGACTATCCTCGGCACTGGAATTTCACGCTTTCGAAGGACCATGTAACTATTCTCGTGAACAATTAAAGGTGCACTAATAGTTAAATTAATAATAATCAAATCGAAGGATCTGAGAAACTTCTTTATTCTTTTGTCTCTACAGAACTACTGACAAGAAACGGGAAGAACAAAAAGAAAAAAGGAAATTGTCTGGAAAAACTCTAGATAAAATCGCGAGACCTCGTAAGGAACGTGACAGGGGGGAATAGGCGAACTAAAATGAATAATATAAGTGGGAAATAAATATTTGCAGCTTGGCCTCAAAAATTACATTAACAGATATTAATGGCTTCAAGGAAGCCAGAGTGGCCACGCGTACTAGCGCGTTCTTAATAGTGCCGAGTATAATTGCTTCCCCAGACGGCATAGGTTCGAATCCTGTTGGGGGTCGGATGACTGTTGGGAGAAATCCTTGATTACAAGGAATCGTATTCCTTGTAGCGGTAGTAGAAAATCCGCGACCAATAAAAAACAAATCTAAAATAGAAAACCGCAACACCAACAAGAAAAAAATTATGAAAAATCTGGTTTAAATATTTAACCAAACCTTAAGCAATAAAAAATTAGTTTAATGTAGGGTATAAATAAGGACTGTCAAGAATAACCAATTTTCATTGCCCCGTGTGATTTTTTAGCACTAAAAATTTGTTTGCTTGTATTCCGACATTGCCAATTTTTCTTCATATATTTAGATTTTTGAATCAAAATTTTCAAAAATGCCAATTTTTTGCTCCAAATTCTTTGCAAATTTAAATATCTTTTAAATATTTGGTTGTAATTTAAATTTTACTTAAATATTTTGACGTTTTTTTTTAAATATTATTTAAATATTTGGCTTTTAAAATTAAGTATTTTCGGCCGCTCTAGTCATAAGTCTATGACTTCGTTCGTTTTATTAAAGAAGTTGTTCCATACCTTTGGGAAATAATAGTGAGGCAATTTCTGCGTCCAGGAGAGTCGACAAAGGGGCAATTCAAAAAAGATTTGTCGTCCTCTACGCACCTTGTAGGTGTATTGATTCACAACCCCCGGCACACTACCCTTTACACATTTGAACAAGAAGGCTAGTTGCTTGACTAGAACCAAATCATCTATGTACTTTTAGAATGTTCCAGTCCCTAAAAATGGGACTAGTATGAGCTTTTGCTTTGGATCCCACTATCCACCTGACCATTTTTTTCTGGATCAAAACTAACTCGTGCATGGTCGAACTGCCGCCAAAGTACTCGAGTCCATATTCAAATTCAGATTTGATGAGTGCGTTGTAGAGCAAAAACCTCAATTTTGTAGGTACTGACCTTATGGCAAAAATGAGTGAAAAGGCTATCTTCCTTACATCCCGCCCCAATTGTAGAATATGTTGCTTCCAGTTCAGATTTTCGTCGAGGTCGAGTCCTAAAAACCGAACTGTCTTTTCCGAACGTCCAGTTCCAACTTGTTGAACTTTGTTACCATTTATTGTTAAATTGAAATCGTTTTTTGTACTTTGCGGACTGAACAAAATTAATTTAGTGTTTTTAATGTTTAAGGTCAATTTATTAATAATAAAATATTGAGATAACTTGTGAACCCATTCATCTACTTCTTCTTCCATTTCTTTTAAATTGCTACCAAAATGTTGAAGAGTGGTATCATCAGCATCCATTTTAGTTTTGAAATGTGTTACTTTGGGAAGATTGTTTATGTAAATTCAAAAAAGAAGTTGTCCTAAAACACTTCCTTGGGGAACCCCACATGTTAACGTTCTGAAATTAGATAAGCTATTTCCAAGTTCAACTCGTTGTTGTCTACCAACTAAATAGTTTTCCACCCATTTAACTATATTGAGACTATATCCATACTTTGATAATTTTGCTAATAATATTTTGTGATTCACAGTGTCAAAGGCCTTTCTGAGGTCAAGAAAAATTCCCATTGAAAATTTTGAGTCTGCATTTTTAGACATAATGAACATAAGGCCATAGAGGCAAAAATGTCTAAAGCTTCGTATTTTTTAATAACTTTCATTTTCTTGCACATTTGTTTAGCAAAAACCTTGGGGGGGAGGGGTAGAGTTTTTACTACGTTGCTATATCGCTCTCTAAATAAAGACCAGTAAGCTTCTAACTCATCAGATAAGAATACTTTTTTTAGCTCTGCAAGTAACCCGTCGGGCTCTATCACTGTGCACTCTTGTGTTGTAAGAACGAAGAGACCTTGTTGTAATTTAAGGTCGATGCAGCAACGGAGGTGTCCCCTCTGTTCGGTCAACGGAAGAAGCTCTATGTGGTTTGACGATCAATAGACTTCGAAACTCTGGCACCACGCTCGAATTCGGAAAGAGTCGCAGAGGCCAACAGTTTCTCTGGTTTCAGCGTCTCGATGATGCGTCGTGGATGTACTGTGGTGAGTTCGCTTCGAACGGATTGTGCTTTGTCGGCCAAAGCTAATCTCACTTTTGTTTGGGAAATCTGAACTTGCTCCATGGTATCCATTGGTCCATCTAAGAAACCCAAGTCCCTGTCGGCTAAGTCTCCGTCAAAGATTCCAATAGCGACAAGACTTGATTGAAACGAGTCCATTGCATCTGAGCAACGCTTAGAGTGGCACAAAAGGTCACCGAGAATATCTTCGGGAATGTGTAGATTTGAAACGTTGCGCAGTGTTGAAAACACGCTATCCAAAAGTCTGACGGCACGGGTAACGGTGCTTTTGTACGCTCTGTGACCGGCACGGGCTCGCTCTAAATCAGGGTAGGTTATGTCTACCGATTGCGCTATGTTAAATTACCATCGGAGTCACAGGGCGGACTTACGGAAATTTTTGTTGGATGAGTTACAGCTGTTGAAGAGCCTAGGTTGCAGGTGAAAACTTGATATTTCCGAAGATTATTACTTAAGTTGTGCCCAAACAAACAACAAGTGACCGACCCTGACTTCAACCAGGGATGGGTGACAGCGGCAATTTTGCCCTCGACTCCGACACCGACACCGCAAGGTTGACACCCACGCCGACACCGGCACCTGTGTTGAAGTTGCCAATCAACGTCATGGTGTCG
Source organism: Tigriopus japonicus (assembly GCA_010645155.1). Taxonomy (NCBI): domain Eukaryota; kingdom Metazoa; phylum Arthropoda; class Copepoda; order Harpacticoida; family Harpacticidae; genus Tigriopus; species Tigriopus japonicus. The sequence goes on from CM021321.1 coordinate 4,360,554, forward strand.
ACACTGACACGGATAGCGTGTTCCTTATAATTAACTCAAACAAAATGTGCCCTTTTGGACTGTAATATGGAGCACCAGTTTTGACAGACCTGTATTGGATCAACTTGTTACGGTCGCCATGTATTGCTCGATCTAGTTCGGTGAGAACTTGGACCCGAGACTTAGTCAGAAACACAAACTACCCCCAGACTTCTCAATTCTAGCTAAGCAGGCAGACCGCCGTGACAGTGCGGAGATCCGTGACCTCTAGATGACGCAGGCTGTATTTTCTGAATTGACTCTGAGAATCGAACTTCAAAAAGGATATTTGCGTTACAAACACGGTGGCGCACTCTATGACATTCCTTATGAAACCATCATTTTTGCCAATGTTGTTAGGTAATCCCTCATAGAGGGCGGTTTTGTCGACGTCAAAATTGAGATATCTCTATTTTATTTATCTATGGTCAGAAATAAGGAGAATACAACTAAGGATGGAACAAGTGATCAACTGTCGACCAACGGTCGGACAAGTGTCAAAAGACTGCTCTTTATTCAGTGGGAACATGGTCTTGTATAGTCAAATAAGGCGCAGCCTACTGTTCTTGCATGATGTGATGAGTCGCATCTTGTTGGAACATTGAGTCCTTTTTGCATCATAGGATGGCTTTCTCATGATGGTACTTTGGTTCGTATACATGCCCTCGTGACAAGATAAAAGGGAACCTTGTAACTTGTCAACAAAGAAGAACCTGAAGTATCAAATGAAAAAGGCATACCTTTTTTTTTGTTTGAAATCACACAAATAATGTACAAACACATAAGCTAACGCCATGTATTGCTCGATCTAGTTCGGTGAGAACTTGGACCCGAGACTTAGTCAGAAATAAGGAGAATACAACTAAGGATGGAACAAGTGATCAACTGTCGACCAACGGTCGGACAAGTGTCAAAAGACTGCTCTTTAGTCAGTGGGAACATGGTCTTGTATAGTCAAATAAGGCGCAGCCTACTGTTCTTGCATGATGCGATGAGTCGCATCTTGTTGGAACATTGAGTCCTTTTTGCATCATAGGATGGCTTTCTCATGATGGTACTTTGGTTCGTATACAGACCTACGCATTCTAAAGACATTTAAGTCCATGTTAGTGCAACATAAATTGGAGAGAGGGAAAATAAGCTTACATTTTACAATACCCTAGCTGTGTGTGTGATTTTCTTGCATTGCGTTTATGTTTATGATGGAACCAAAAATGATATTAGATTTTGTTTAGTCCTTCACATTTACAATCAAAATTGGGATCAAGTTTTTGGGCGGGCAGTACGTTTTTCAAAAACTCTTGAAGCCCTAAAATGTCGGCACCAGAGACCTGGTATTGATGCCGACACCGAAAGCCCAAAAAGTTGGTGTCAACACCTTGGCACCGACACCGGCTTCTCGCCCACCCCTACTTCAACCCTACAAACGAAACGAACTTTTTGGGCACAACTCCTTGGAAAACGTCACAGCCAAAGGTCAGCTGGGGCCTGAAAATTGTCCAACAAAATGATAGGCCTGTCTGCCCCAGCGTCTCCTCTCTGCCAACTCTGTGATCGGAGTATTAAGTAAAACTGCTAGTACTCGCGGTGATTACGAAAGAAAAACTGGCTTTTTTCATGGAGAATTATTTACAAGAAAAGAAAAATCTGCGTTCTGCATTCGACTAATTAAGACCTCACATTATCAAAACAAAGTCATTTACTTGAATGGAATTCGATTTATAAAAAATCCACAGCTGAACGCCTGAGCGGAGGCTTCCATGTCTTACGATTTCCTTGTCTGGTCGAGGAGGTGAAGAAGGTTTTTGGTTGCCAACTGAAGATGAATCTGCTGTACTCCATGTTGCCCTTTATACGAATTAAAGTTTATTGTTAAGAAGATCACGATTGATTATTCAACAGTTTTAATGTATAGAGGAAATCCATGTTCCCAAAACCAGTCCAAAAGGGCCGAACAGATTGCTGAAGTGGTAGTTATTTTTAATTTTGTAACAAAAGGAAAGCCTCTAAAGTGGTCAACGAGGACGAGAAACTATTTACCATCCAAGTCAAATAAATTGTTATTTATAATTATTATACAAAACAACGACAGAGACTTTTTCCATGGGATGAGAGGCACTTTCTGGAAAAACAGGCTCGGGAGCAAGCGAAGGTAGAGCTGCCAAACAAGTGACACAACCCTCAATTTTAAGTTTTACCTCATTGGTCATCCCTGGCCATAAATAAAGCTGACGGGCCAGTTCGAAAGTTTCCGTCATGCCAGAGTGAGATTGATCATAAACCTCTGAATTTATCTGGACTCCCGCTTAAATTCAAACTCGTTTACAAATTTCCTGAGAAGGCCGACAACATCACAACAGCTACTGTTGTGTTGTTGTACAGCTACTCGCAATAAGAGTAAAAAAGGAAGGAGACAACACACTGGTGAGAATTTAAATGAAATCCGTGAACGAAATGAATTTGTGGTGAACCAGTGCTGCAAGATAGGTGATTAGGGCCAAATCAGTGCCCAAGAGGTCCTGGAGGATTATGAAGATTGAGGTCAAGTCCACTCACTCACTCACTACACACCGCACAGAGGGAATCAATCCAACCATTCAGAGCCCAGCCAGCCAGCCAACTTGACTAATTCACTCACTCAGAAAGAGAATGACGCAGAAGTGGTATGACAAAGATAATTTGAGAATGCCCAGCTTGGTCACGTCTTGATTGAACCCATGTTCAAAGCATAATCATCACAATCTAGCTCCTTCATTTGTGAAGCAAGTAAAGGCCCTGATTATTTGATTGGTCTTGGTATGGGTGGGTCCAAAGATCAAGCATGAGTGTCAATCTCTCAGTGATGAATGTTGTCTAAGAGATCATATCAACCTGTGTTCAAGTATCTCAAGGACCAAATTCAGATCAGTGATGGGCCCATCTGTTGTGATTACGTGATCAATTTATTATCTCATGACCTGCCTTTCAAAATATGACCCAATGTATGAAAGTGTGATTTTTTTTAAACCCAAAACTCCAGATGTTACAAGTCCAAATGGAATGGATGAGCTCAAATTGAAAATGGTGAATTTTAGATCTCGATTAGGTGCTGTGATTCATCAGTCAGAATCATCGACTTTGATAGAAGACCACCAAATTCACCTCCATCCCCCACCTCCAAAGCATACTCGATTTCTTGAGGTGAGCAATTGCTGCTTAACAAACTGCCAGAAAAGATTTCATTGAACATATTGGTAAAGGTTTTGATTATAATGCTATTTGAGCAGATTTTTAGATATTTTGGGCTCTTTCTTCCACAAGTGCAGGAAAATCCCTGCTTTTTATTGACTTTTTTTAAGAATTTCAGTATATTCTTTGCACTCTTGCCAATCAAATCTGATTTTTACCTGGATTTAAATTAATTTTAAGAAAACTACTCCATTATCTACTAATACTACTCTACTAATAAAACTCAGGAAAAGAGGAAATATCTTCAAATTTTGAAAAATTCTGTTATTTCTTTAAAAGGAAGAGAGAAGTGACACCTAATGAAGAAAATGCGAGTATAATAAATACCATGGTGGTTTTTATCTAAAATAGCCTTATTTTGGCAAAGCACAGCTCCCACCTGAAAACGTAATGGAATCTTGGAGTGGAATATTTTGCCAAATCTTGAAACAACAAAATTTACATCAACCGCATTGTATGAAGAAGGAGGACTTACATGTGGGGTTTTTGGTGTTAATTTCAAACATTACTTAAATTTTCCTTGTTATGATTTCGTTACCAATTCATCAAAATTTTGGAGGAAAAAACAGTTTCCCCAAAAATGCTCTCAACTTAAATATTTTGATGCTTTTACTTAAATAATACTTATATATTTGGGCTTCAATTCTGAAGAAAATATATTTACAATTGCTCTAGTTATTAACCAACATCTGAGCACTTGAAAAGGTCCAAAGTTGAAGGTGATATTGGGCTCAATATTTTCGCAAAAGGAAACTGAAAAAGTATTAAACTTGGTTTCCCCTCATCACCATAATGTCCTTTGCCATGTTGAAGAATTATAACTTCAAAAGAACTATCCACATCCAGAAATAGAAACCTTCCATCAATTCAAACCAATCAACTCCTGTGCTTTTTACTAGATCTATTTGACTCCTTATCTTCATCAATATTAAAATACCCAACTCTACCACAAGATGTCTAAAGTGTGTAATTGTACATGCTGGCAATCAACTTATAAATGAATTGGGAATTGGTATAGATTGATATTCCGGAATCATTATATCAGTCTTTTGATGCACAAAAACCTTCATGAACAATTTTGTTGTGACATATCATGTAAAATCCTCTTCACTGCAGATTTCAATTTTAGTATGGAAATTGAAACATACAATAGTAAAGCTTTGTTGAAAAAAGTTTCTAAACATCACATATGTGTCAGTGGATTCTTGGGTATTCGTTCTCAGTCATTAGATAGAGCTATCGGAGGAGCCAGACGTGTGAATCTGATCTCTTGATTGATCGCTGTACTTAGCACATTCCACAATTGAGAAATCTGACTTAGCAAACAGTCTTTTTCGTCGGCAGATAAATAGTGTAGTGTGATTGTCTCAAATGAAGAAGGTCACAAGAAGCAACACCAAAGACGTGACGAAAGGGTCAGTAACGCTGTTAGATCAATTGTTGTCCCCACGTCCTTCCAAAACAGTCAAAAAGACGAAAGGAGAGGAGGACCAAGGAGCAATGGAAAAACTACTCAAAAGAGTGGAGAAATTAGAAGAGGAGTGTGCTCTACTCAATACTGAAAACTCTGATCTAAAACAAAGCATAGCGCAATTGGAGGAACTGCAATCTAAATCAAATGAGGCTCTAACAGAAGCTGTGAAAGACACTTTCTCGCGGGAAGGAGCCTCATATGTTGAAAAGCTAAAGAACAATTTAAAGAGCCCACAAGGGGAAGTCGTCACAATTACTGAAGTGGCCGATATGCAAGATAGAAGATATAACCTAATTTTTCGAGGGATTGAAGAATTAACAAACCCAAGCCCAACCGAGAGAAAGAACCATGACGAAGAGGAAGTTCTTAAGGTTGTGGAGCGGGCTGGCTTGTGCACTAAAAACTTCCGTGAGTCCTTGGTTCACTCAAGTTGACTCGGCAGACGCGAAGAAGGTGCATCAAAAACCGGCTACTCTAGACCCATTTGCGTTCGTCTCTCTTGCCAAGAGCTGCGAGAAAAGGCTCTCCGGAGAAACCGCGAGTTGAGAGCATTTAATGCGGAAAATTCGACCAAATATCGCATAGACGCGGACCTGACCAAGGCCCAGAAGGACAACCTTGACAAGGTCTGGGCACTGGCCCTCCAAAAATCCCGAGACTATGCAAAAAAACGGAGTAACTTTTTTCGTCATCGGACAGGAAAATCCACAAATTCGTTCGAGCAAGGTGGAAGACAACAAACCAAAGAGATTAATTCCCCAAGACGTCTAAATCAAGATAACCAGGAACGCAATTCGGACTCAAATAACGTTCCAAAATCTCCTCAAAATCACTCAAGCAAAGGAATCAGATGAGAAAAGAGCTCAATAACGGAAATGAATCAACTGAAGAGAACCTGCGAAGCAAATATAAGAAAATTAGGAATCTTTGTGTGAATAGGGTACGAAAAGAGACACGGGAAACCTATGTAAGGCTCGTTGAAGGAGGGGATGTGTTGAAAGCTATCCGACAAGCCCAAGGCACACCGCGCAAAGAAGGTCCTAGCAGGCTTCTAGTTGGCGATAGTACTTCACAAGATGCACAGAAGATAGCCCAAAGGTTGTCAGATCATTTCGTTTGAAGATCACGGACATCAGAGCATCGGTCACTCCCTCAAAGATATCCCTGATGGCTAAGTTGGTTAGGAGAGGCGCAATCGTTGATGGTTTTTCCTTCCGGCCAGTCCGAAGACGAGAGGTTTTAGATGCGATAAATTCTCTCAAGAACAACTCGAGCTCCGGGGTGGACGGCATAAGTGGCAAAACTATCAAAATTGCCAAGACTATCTTGGCTAACCCGCTCACCTGCTTGATTAACCAATCGCTTGTGTCGGGGAAATTTCCTACCAAGTGGAAGAGGGCTAAAATCGTTCCTATACTGAAGAGTGGAAATAGCGAACTACCAAACAATTACAGACCAGTTGCAATCCTTCCAACCTTGTCAAAGGTCTTGGAGAAGGTAGCCCAAAAACAAATCGAGGAGTACGTGGAACAAATGGGCATTATTCCAAGAAGTCAACACTGATTTCGTAAGGGCCACTCCACCATGAGTGCCTTAGCGCACATCCTTAACAAGGCTCACGGGTACATTGAGAGGGGTTTACTGGCCTTCTACAATTTGATCTTTCAGCAGCTTTTGATACTATTGACTGGGACATACTTACTGATAAGCTGAAGATGTATGGCTTCGACCGGAGATCTGTGGCTTGGGTAAGGTCATTTTTGGTTGGCCGCTCACAAAGCGTCGAAGTAGGGGGAATATCATCTCGCAGCACTCAACCACCTTGTGGCTCCCCGCAGGTTTCAGTACTATCACCACTCTTGTTCCTCTTAAATGTCGCGGATTTACCACTCTGGCTCGGTGGCAACGATAGAGAGACGCTCGTCAGCTTCGCCGACGATTCGACCCTTTTGGTCGGGGCTGACACAATGGAGGAGCTGTTGAAACGAATGGAGGCTGGTGCTATACGAGTCCTGGATTTTATGTCAGCCAACAACCTCAAAGCGAATGCGGAGAAAACAACCATTATGGTGTTAAACAAAGGAACGTGTATATCCAATCGGGAAGTCCCCATTCAGCTCCATGGGTGTACAATACTAAGCAAATCAGGATGCAAAATTCTTGGTGTCTACTTCCAGAACAACCTGCGGTGGAATACCCATTTTCGGAAATTGGGAACGGATCTGAGAAAGGGGCTTGGGTTAATGCGCTTGCTCTCGTCGAAGATCAATCGGAAGCATCTGAAGCCTGTGGTACATTCCCTCATTTTTTCAAAGTTGTGTTATTGCCTCCCGCTCTTCTTTATCCCATTCGACGACCATGCGACTAGACCGGAGGGTATGGGAATGCAGCAACAATTGCAAAAAGACTTTAACAAAATACTTAGAGAACTTCTTGGCATAAAAACTGTGGACCGAGTCACAAACATCGAACTCCATCAAAAATCTGGCTTCCTATCTCTCAATCAAAAGGCCACCCAAATGGCGTTGGTGGAAGTCTGGAAAGCAGTGAACGTGTCTGACATTGGCACCTCAAGCTTGTTCAGAAGTGTCAAGGCGTCAAAACCAGTGGGAATTTGCCGGGTGAGCACCAGGGGAGAGGAATCCAAGAAACTCCACTTCACTGCCTCGGACTCAAAATTTGTTCAGACTGCCTCTCGGCTGTGGAACAGCTTGCCTTCTGACGCTCATTCAGCCCCAACTTTGGGAAGGTTTCGCTCGGCTATCTCTCCGCTTCTTTCCTCTCTACCAATTTTATAATCAAAAGTGCTCAAAGCAACTTACGAACAATAAATTATTATTATTATTTTTATTTTTATCCTTCTAATCATTACCAATTCGCACATAAGGCTTGAGCATTATGTTCAGTGGGTAGGCCTTCTTTGGAAATTCGAAAAATTAACTAAGTGTCCACGTTTTATTTAGATGTCTATGGATTGATGAAGTAAATCGAAGATATCGGCCCGGGGCGCCTGAGATCCACTAGATGGCGTACTTCATGACTGTGCTCTTTAACTACAGTGCTCTACTTCAAACGGTTCTGGAATCGCTACTCGTTCCAACAATCCAACAAAACGTGACAGCAATTTGTCCAATAAAGAGTTTTTTTTTAATTCCATACCAAGCGTGCATGGTGTGCTAAACCAGCTAATAAGGGCCATTCCCGGACTCCTCCGATCAGTTTTGCCATTAAGGCCAAATTGGCTTTCATCAAAATTTGGCCAAAGTTCGGTTGCTTACTTTCACTAAAGCCTAACGTTTCCAGTTTCTATCAAAAATAATGCACGATATTTCATCTTGCTGACACATCTTGAAAACCCACTGAATTTTTAACAACATGACAATATTTCAAAATGTTTCAAGTTTAATATGGTCAAGTAAGTAACACTTCGTCAGTCCTGCTTCAGTGGAGTGGAAGACTTGACTTATCAGGTGTGCTGCGGAAAAATTGAAGAAGAGGTCAACAGATTCGCTTGGTGCATTCAGGAACATGCTTTGTTCATAATTCTGTTTCATGTTGCAAAATCGTATGTTTCTAAGTTTAAGTTTCTAATGTTTGTAAGTTCTGTGAAACCTGATGGCCCCAAAAATATTCATTAAAATAGGCTGACAGAAAACATACTTTTTCATTCCAATAGACTGTCTTGTCGCTGTTGGCAGCATTCCTGATGTTACTGATATAAAGCATAAAATTGAGGGCAGCAGAAGTAAAAATGTTCAGGACGGCAAATGTAAAAACTGGGATTCAATGATAAAATATCAAGAGAGTACAACATACATGGATCATATTTTCTTTGACACTAATAACCCTATGGTTGATAGAATATCATGTAACTTAATACTTCCAACGCAATAAAAAGATTCTGATCCTGAATGCTCTGAAGTGACGTAACGGGTAATGTTGCTTATTGAGTTTCAGGCTACAAAAGCAGTGGAGAGTCCAGACCTCATACTAATAACAGAGATTTTGCTTCATAAAAGTGTCTTCTCATCAGAATTGGCATTTATAGGTCACACCCTAGTTTCTCGAAAAGACAGATTAGATGCGTACCGTGGGTGGGGTGGAGAAGTCTTGCTACTATGCCGGGACAGTTTGAAATCAAAGAAGATATACGTCAACCACCATCAAACGTGTGGGATTAGCGTTGCCACCAAACAAGTGTTTTGACAAACAACTGCCACCAAATGCCACGGATGGTGAAAAAGATGAGCTGAATCTGTTTCTCTCTACAAGGGGACCAAATTCCTTGATTTTTGGTGACTTCAATTATCCAACCAATTATTGGAAGTTTCTGCAGGGGGGGGGGGGCCTTGGGACTCTGAAATGGTTGATGCTGTAGCTAACGGATATTTAGTGCAACCTGCTGAAGGGTTAACGCAAGAAGGGGCCACATGTTGGATTCACTCTTCACGTTGTGTCCAATTTTTTAGACAAAAATTTGTCCAATCCTACCTTAAATGCTGTTAGAGGATCAGCTCCAACATATTCCCGACGAAGACTCATGGGTAACAAATTGAACAATGAGGGAGCCAGATTAAGAAAGGAGGAGGACTTCTTTGTTTGAACTAACCTTGATTCCTTAGGATTCGGAGGTGCCCTCAGAGCGCACGTAAAACCTCTACGATTGCTACAACTGATCTCAAATCCTGGGTTAGGACAGAGCCCATGAATGCTCTTGAAAACACACAGTTTCAGATACCTTTCATACCTTCTCTGAGTACTGTACAGCCCTAACTTCTTGAGCCTCTCCCAATGCGAGAGCTCTCTCATTCCTGTGATGTTCCTAGTAAAACATCTTTGGACCTGCTCGACCTTTTGCAAACCTGCTGAACTCATTGGAGCCCAAATGGGTGAGGCATATTCAAGATGAGGCTGAACAATCGACTTGTGCAGAGTTAGCATCGAAATACTATCTCTGGACTTAAAAGTGCGATAGATCCAGCCACATGTTTGAAATGCCTTCCCCACTTTCAACTGGATATGCTCATCAAACTTTCCATCATCTTGGACAACTCCCAAATCCCTCATGGACGATACCTGCTCAATATCACAACCTCCATTGTCTTTGAGCGGAACATCTAATTTTGACGCCCCATACGTCATTGTGCGGAATTTCATCCTGTTCAATGCCATATTACTGTCGCCAACCCAAGAGTAAATTTTCTCCAAGTCCTCAACTAAATATTTTGAGTCCTGACCGTTCCTTCCACAATATAATTTTGTGTCATCAGCTTATGAAGAAATACTGGTGTGGCGATCTCTATAGGTAAGACGCCACCTGGTGGATTCCCCTCAGATAGCCAGTTGACTGAAAACGTTTGTTCGAACCACACTGGTGACCCCGACGTTTCCAACATGTATTTGATCCCGCGAGCTGACCGCACTGGCTTTCCAAAGAAGAAATACCCGTTCCTTTTCCCGGAGGACAATCCAGATGAACCAATACCTGAAGATTGGACCTGGCCGCTATCCTTGCGGGGGACCGACATTTTCTTCCACCACAACCCAGAATTGCACCCGAAAAACTTTGCATCCCATCCTTCATCATCTGAGGAACATGATCGGCCTTTGCCCCATTTGACCCCGGTCATCCTGTCGTTCCAAAGAGACCAACCTCGCCTCTGGTTCCGCCTTGTCCAAGGAGAATTCGAGGCTTGTGGCATTACATCTGATGACCGCCGAACTCACTTTGCGTTGAGGGCCCTTGATAAGGAGGAAGTAAAGGTTGTTGGAGCCACTCTTGAGGTCGCCGCCCCTGGCAAGTCCTTCGATGCACTCCAAATAGCCCTACTCACCCATTTCTATCCGTCTGCGGAAAAGCGGCTTGACACTTTCATTCGTCTGGCTTCCACTCCGGCTGCCTCTTATGAGCAGCTGCCAAGTCTCATGCACGACATTAGACTCTCTCTTCGTGGTATGTCTGTCAACCTCTTGGCACAGCTGGCTTTCAGGCGCGCTATTCCAGCCGAGGTAGCGAGAGCCCTTCCGCCTCCTTCAGATGATCTCAACCTCAGTGAGTATGCTCTCGAGGCCGAAAGGATCATGGCCTTGCCGTCGGCTTCATCGTCTTGCTACTCCTTAGTGGCAGCCGCATTGCCAAGGCAACCACAAAAATCATTGAAGTAAGAGACCTCTGCACGGATAGATCTCAACATAGAATACGATGCTGATGGGTTGAACGCAAAAGGTATTTGCTGGTATCACGCCACTCATGATTCTAAAGCCACAAAATGCCGACCCAAATGCCAATTTTCAACAAAAAACTAACATCGCAGCTGCCTTTTAACCTAACGGCAGCTGCTTCTATATCCTCATCCAGGCCTCAACATGCTCCACTACTTTACCTTTCTTGTGATGGAGTTTCGTGGCTTATCGACTCTGGTTCTACCTGTTCTCTACTACCTTCTGCTTCCACTCAAGATCGCATTCCAACAACAACGCTCCGGGCCGCAAATGACTCCGTAATCCCGGTTTTTGGATCCACTACAGTTGGCATAACGCTTTCCAACGTTTCTTTTGACGCCCATGTTCTCCTCGCTGACGTCTCAACTCCGATCCTGGGTGCTGACTTTCTTCGCAATCATTCTCTTTTACTCGATGTTGGAAATGGTTGCCTTCGCTTTTCGGATTTTTCTGTGGCTGAAAATTTACGAGAAGGCCCTCCAGCTTTGATTTACCATCTTCGCGAAGATTTTCCTGGTGCCCATTCTCACTCGTTTTCTGATTTGCTTGCATCATTCAAATCCCTCACCGTCTCTGACTTTATGTCTCTATCACGACCCCATGGAGTCAAGCACCATATCACCACCACCGGTCCACCCGTTGCATCCCGAGCTCGACCACTCTCCACTTCCAAATTAGTGGCTGCTGAAAACCACTTTCATGACTTGGAACGACTTGGCGTCGCTCGTCGGTCTAACAGCCCATGGGCGAGTCCTCTCCACATGGTCCCCAAAGCTGATGGCTCTTGGCGGCCTTGCGGTGATTATCGTCGTCTCAACAACATTACCATACACGATTCTTACCCCCTCCCTCGCATTCAGGATGTCTTATCTCGTTTGCACGGTGCTACCATCTTCTCGAAACTTGACTTGGTGAAGGAAAATTACCAGATACCAGTTCACCCACATGACATCCCCAAAACGGCAATCACGACTCCTTTTGACTTGTGGGAATTCCTTCGAACTCCTTTCGGGCTCAGGAACGCAGCTCAAACCTTCCAGCGCCTCATGGATGTATTAATGGAAGGCCTCCCGTTTGCTTTTGCCTACGTGGACGACATTCTTGTCTGGAGCTCTTCCTCAGATGAACACCACGACCACCTTCGTCAGGTTTTTACTCGCTTGTCAGATGCTGGTATGGCTCTTAATACAACCAAATGTCACCTTGGGGTTTCCTCTTTGAACGTCTTGGGTCATCTTCTTGACGCCCAAGGTATTCGTCCAGATCCGACCAAGGTCTCTACCATCGTAGACTTTCCGGACCCATCGTCAGTTGAGGAATTACAGCGCTTTATTGGCATGGTCAATTATTACCGGCATTTCCTTCGCATGACGTCACATCATACTGCTCCGCTTACTAATCATGTTTATTCATGTTTACGTACCAGATCGTGGTCTTGACCCTCCGATATTGCTTCCTGTTTCTCCAGTATCAAGATGGCTTTGGCAAATATTGCCCTTACAACTCATCTCTCACCAAAAGCTCCCCTTTCCATTATAACCGATGCATCCAATTTGGCTGTAGGAGGTGTTTTGGAGCAACTCCAACTTGGCCATTGGCGACCAGTTGCCTTTTTCAGTAAAAAGCTGAAGAAACCCGAGTTAAATTATTCGGCTTTTGATCGTGAGTTGTTGGCTGTTTTTTCAGCCGTTCATCATTTTCGACACTTACTGGAGGAAAGGTCTTTTACTCTCTATACGGATCACAAACCCCTGATTTCGGCTTCAGAAAAGAAGAGCGATGCTGTCTCGCCTCGACTAGATACCCTGAGATAGATATTGGCCGTCGTAGGCTAACACACGGTGCCGATGATTCACGCTGGTGATTGGTCAAGAGCATTCAGTTGAACATTCAGCTAATTCTGACGAAGTTCAACAACAAACCAGAGTACTTCTTCTTTGTTGATTTTGTAGTGATCTGACTTGGTACTGGGGTTGCCAAATTACTTAAGTGAAATCATATTCCCCACTGTCTACCAGCCTTCATAAACAGGTTTTTTTCTCTAGGAAGCGCCAAAAGGCAAGGCATCCCTGACTTTTGTGACTTCTGAGCAGGATTGCAAATCAAACTCAAATTCGTGTTTGCTTACACACAAGAGCAAAGCACCCATTCTCCAAGAGGCAACCCTACCTTGCAACCTCCCGTAAAACAACTTGCGCAAGCCCAGACTCTACATCACTAAGATTTTGCTGTCAATCACCCGATCATGTGAATTAATCGGCCCCTGTTTAAACTCCACTCTAGTTGAAATTCACTTTTTGCATATTGGGTAAATACCTTAGACACATTTCTAGCAGACTTGAGGATTTTCAATAACCAAAGTGCCCTATCAAATGAGCAAAATAGTTTAGATGTGTTTCTTAGAAGAAAAGGTTCCTTTAATCATGAACTTCGGCTTCCCGCATGATGAATGACGTCACAGACAGTCCGTGCCGGGTCGGGCAATCATAGATTTGAATGCCAATCTCTGCCTTTTAGTATTTCTAGCCTCGACAACAACGTCAGTTGAGTTTTCTCTCCGAATTTCCAATCACCTGGGTACATATTCGTGGTCCTTCTAACTCCGTGGCTGATGCTCTCTCTCGCGTGGCCTCTGTCACGCCCTCCTTATCTGGATTTGCGATTTCCGTTGCACAGGCCGTTGATCCTCCGTCCCTTCCAGAAAACTCCTCCTTGGACCTGAAACTTATTCCATTTGATGGCGCCAATGTCTGGTGCGATGTTAGTAAAGGTCACCCTCGGCCTTGGCTTCCTTGTACATTGCGGAAAGTAGCATTCGACACTTTCCATAATCCTGCCCACTGCTCTGGCCGTTCTTGACAAAAACTTGTGGGAGATTCTTTTGTTTGGCCCTCGATGAGGTCTGATGTAAGCCGTTTTGCGCGAGAGTGTCTCCCATGTCAACGGGCCAAAAATTTTCGTCACGTCCGCACTCCATTGGCCGATTTCCACCTGCCCCTCGACCTTTTGCACATATTCACATCGACCTTGTGGGTCCTTTACCAATATCGGATGGCAAACGCTCCCTGCTCACTATCATAGATCGTTGCACTCGTTGGTTTGAAGCTTTCCCTCTTTCTGATTCCACCGCCAGCACTTGTGTCGCCGCCTTCCGTGAATGTTGGCTCTCTCGCTTTGGAGCCCCCGACCATATAACTTCAGACCGAGGTGTGCAATTCCTTTCTCATTCGTGGACCTCTTTTTTATCATATATCGGCTCTCATCCAATATACGCCACCGCCTACCACCCTCAAGCAAATGGACTTGTGGAACGTGCCCACCGCACCATGAAAGCGGCTATTTGTGCCCGCCTCACCGACTCCCGTTGGACATCTGTCCTCCCCGAAGTTCTCCTCGGCATGCGCACTTACCCTCATTCGGATTTGGCTAACGTTTCATGTTCCGAGCTCCTATTTGGAGCCCGGCTTCACCTGCCTGGTGCACCTTCTCCAAATCCATCTCCACCATCTGCTCTTGCTTTGGCTTCTGCTGGTTCCACTTCCCGACATGGTGCAACCCCTTCTTGGTTTCCAGAAGCCCTAGTTTCTTGCACTCATGTTTGGATCAGAGCCCCTCCTGTCCGAAGCAGCCTGTCATCTCCTTATCTGGACCCATTCAAGATTATCTCCCGCTCCTCAAAATATTTTAAAATTCAGCGAGATGGCAAGGTTGAAAATGTGTCAATCGACAGACTTAAGCCAGCATTCCTTCCGATGTCTATGTTGGACAATGACCCATCGCCTCCGGATAGTCCTTCAAACACGGTCCCTTTTACAACGTCAAAAGGCCGTACAACTCTCAAACCCGCCTCATATCAAGAATAACGTTTGTGCAAAATGCTGAACTTAATTAACCGTTGTTCCATGTGATGTATTTTATTGTTACTTGTTTCTCTAATGTATTAATTGCGTGAATAAATGAGCATCACTGGGGGGAGTATTGTGGCGACCTCTATAGGTAAGACGCCACCTGGTGGATTCCCCTCAGATAACCAGTTGACTGAAAACGTTTGTTCGAACCACGGTGGCTTTTGTTCTAAACTTTTGGAGAGGAGCAACAAAGAGAATAAACAAGAGCGTTTAGTGTTTCCAACAAGGGAACAGAAATAAGTAAACTGGTATCTTCTTTGACTTGTGAACAACTGCTTTCTCGTTTATTCTTTTCTCCTTCTCCCTCAGCGAGCCCAAACATGCATATTTCAGCGTGACTAAAATATATCACTACACTATCCCCCCCTCAGCCTCAAGGCGAGGGGAATGAAATGCAGGCTTGAGGCGATCCACAGAGACACGATCGGCTCGAGAGCGAAGGTCCAGAAGGAAGGTCTTGGGCCCCCTGGCCAACACTTTATATGGCCCAGAGTAAGGAAGTTGCAAGGGACCCTGAACACCATCCGAGCGAACGTACACGAAGTCAGCCGTAAGCAAGGACTTTGGGACATAAGATGACGAGAATCCGTGGTAGTTTGGGGGAGTGGCACGAAGGCGAGACATAGCTTGACGAAGCAAGTTGGCAAAATCATCTGGAGGAATAGAAGGACCAGGGGGGGAAAAGAACTGTCCAGGAAGGTGAAGTGATTCCCCAAACACCAAGTCGTTGGGGGCTGCACCAAGATCAGCCTTTGGGGTGGAGCGAAGACTCAACAGCACTAGGGGTAGTTCAGTTACCCAATCTTGACCCAAAGGAAGGCGAGCTTTGAGTGAAGCTTTCAATTGGCGATGTAACCGTTCCACCATTCCGTTGCATTGCGGATGGTAAGCAGTGGTGCACTTGGAAGTAATCCCTAGCTCACTCATTGATGAGCGCCAAAGGAGAGATGTGAATTGTCGTCCACGATCTGTAACAACAATGCGAGGGGCCCCAAATTGTCCAACCCATCCAGACATAAAAGCAGAGAGTGTAGACTTGGCCGTAATATCAGCCATTGGAATAGCCACAGGATACCTTGTGAAGCGATCCACACATGTGAGCAGATAACGGAACCCAGATGCTGGTGGCAAGGGTCCCACAATGTCAACATGCACCACTTGGAAACGCTCAGAAGGGGTGGGGAAAGGTGTCAATGGAGTTTTGGTATGTTTGTGAACCTTCAATGATTGGCAGGGGTGGCATTCACGAACCCAACGGGTAATGTCAGTGGATGCACCTTTCCACACAAAACGATTCAAAACAAGTGCCTTTGTAGCACGGGTGCCTGGATGGGAATGTGAGTGGGCAGCATCAAAAACTTGACGTCGGAGGTCGGTCGGAACAACCGGCCTGTCATGGCCGAGTGAAATGTCCACCAAGAGTGTCCATTCAGAGTCAGGCAATGGGCGATCCAGAAACTTGAGGCCAGAGCAAGAAGTGCGGGTCTTAGACAGCGTGGCATCACGGGCTTGTGCTTGAGCAATGGCCAGAAGGGAAGGTTCTGGAGAAATAGGAGAAAAGGAGCAAATGCGGGAGAGGGCATCAGCAGGGGCATTCATTTTGCCCGATACATGGCGGATATCTGTGGTGTACTCACTAACGAAAGATAAATGACGATCCCGGCGAGGGGTCCGCATTTTGGAGGAGTACATAGCGGTGGTGAGAGGCATATGATCGGTATATACCACAAAGGTCCGGCCCTCCAGGAGAAAATGAAATTTCTCCACTCCCAGTTTTATGGCGAGGAGTTCACGGTCGAAAGCATCATAGTTGCGTTGGGCCGAGGTGAGGCGGTGGGAATGGAAACCAAGGGGTTGCCAATGTCCATCAACAAGCTGCTCCAGAACGGCACCAACTGCAACATTGGAAGCATCTGTTGTCAAGGCCAGGGGAGCAGATGGGTCATAAAAGGCCAGAGATGTGGCATTGCTGAGGAGGAGCTTTGCCTCATTGAAAGCCGTAGTGGTGGCAGGGGTCCAGAGAAACTTGCCCTTTCCAAGCAAAGCGTAAAGCGGAGATAAAACCTGCGCAGCTTTGGGAATGAAGCGGCGGTAGTAATTGATAAGCCCTAGGAAGCGTTGCAGAGCAGTCCTGTCCTTGGGTACGGGAAAATCCTTGATGGAGCATGCACGATCAGCAAGGGGTCGAATTCCAGAGGCATCAATGTGGTGGCCCAAAAAGGTGAGTGCTGGAACGGCAAAGACGCACTTTGCAAAGTTCACAGCCAAGCCATGCTCCGCAAGACGAGAGCATACTTGACGCAGCAAAGTGAGATGTGTCTGAAAATCTACCGAAGCCACCAAAATGTCATCCACATACACAAAGACACCCTCAAGGCCAACAAGGACGGCATTCATGAACCTTTGGAAGGACTGAGGAGCATTGCAAAGGCCGAATGGCATTCGCAAGAACTCAAAAAGGCCAAAAGGGGTTGTAACGGCAGTTTTTGGGATGTCTTCTTCAGCCACTGGAATATGAAAGAAACCTTTCACCAGATCCAACTTGCTGAAAACGGTTGAGCCTCCCAGATCATTGACGAAGTCCTGAGCATGAGGCAGAGGATACCGATCAGGGATAGTGGAGGCATTAAGGCGGCGGTAATCTCCACAAGGCCTCCAAGACTTGTCTGGCTTTTGAACCATATGAAGGGGCGATGCGTAAGGGCTTGAGGACGGCCTGGCAATGCCAGCACGGACCATGTAGTCGAAATCTTGTTTGGCATCACGGAACTTGGGAGGGTCTAACCTACGAGGTCGGGAGTACACTGGTGGGCCTTTTGTTGGAATGAAATGTCTCACCGAATGGTCACATTTGCTGAAGTTGGGAGTTTGCAAGGAAGGAAACTCTGAGCGGATTAGGTTGGCAACAGAATCGGAATTGGCAGGAGACAGTACTTGTACAGAGGGGATTGGAGCGCCACGCCTGGAGCCACGCAAAGACAACGAACCTTTACGTAAGGTAGCTGTGCGTGGAAAAACTCCTATGTCTCCAGCAGCTAAGTAATCAGCCCCCAGAATGGGCTGGTCCACAGCAGCAACCAAGAAGCGCCAAGGAACAGGACCAAACCCAATGTCGGTCGTGAAGGTGGCCCATCCGTAACAAGGAATGATCCCACGGTTGGCGGCTGCAATGACAGGAAGATCAGAAGAGGATGAAATAAAGGAGCGAAAACGGGGTAGAGCCGGGAGGACAGAGATATCAGCACCCGTATCGACCAGGAATTTGAGGTGAGATGCATCTTGAACAAAGATCTGGCGGCTTGTAAAGGAAGGAGTCCTGGTGGCCGACCTCAACAGGACTGTTCCCCGTTTCCCGCCGAGCCCTCTTCATACTGGATGGCGCGCAACGGCTTCGACTTCCAGTCACAAGGACCCTGGCATCGTTTAGCCTTTGTCCCGTAGTTGCGATGGTAGTAGCACAACCTACGATCAGACTTGGAACCTGCAGTAATGGAGCCACGAACCGCTGCAACTGAGAGAACAGGCTCCTGAGAAGCCTTGAGGCGGAGGCGAGTTCCCTTGACAAGGGCCTTGACTGATGGATGACGTCCAGCTTGACACTCCTCAACAACAGTAGCCTGCAATGACGGTGGAAACTTGGCCAGGAGAATGGCCTTCTTCAGGTCCTCTTTGGAGATATCCAAGGCATCCAACCTATCACCTAGGCTGTCCAAGTTGGAATCAGCCGTGAGAGATGGAACGGCCAAAATGTCCAAAATGGTTGACATTACCGGAGGAGTGTGGCGATCAATCAACGCCTCGCGGAGAGCCTCAAAAGGTCTATCATCTGGAGGAGACCGAGTGACAGACTTGACCGTCATGGAGATTTCAGGGGACAGAGCGGCCACTACATGGTAATACTTCGTGAGGGAAGAGGTGATGCCACGAGTCACAAACTGGGCCTCCGCGGTGGTGAACCAGCCCTCAGGATCGTGGGTCCAAAAGGCTGGCAACTTGACTGACACAGCAGACACATCGGCCAGTGAAATGGTTGAAGATTTGGAATCCATATTGACGTCGGGGTCACCAATTTAGTGTTTCCAACAAGGGAACAGAAATAAGTAAACTGGTATCTTCTTTGACTTGTGAACAACTGCTTTCTCGTTTATTCTTTTCTCCTTCTCCCTCAGCGAGCCCAAACATGCATATTTCAGCGTGACTAAAATATATCACTACAAGCGGACCTAAAATTGAACCTTGCGGAACACCTGACTTGACATCATACATGCCGCTAAAAGATCCTTCAACTTTAACTATCTGCTTCCTTTCGCTCATAAAACTATTAATCCAAGTCAGGACCTTACCCTGGACCCCTAACTCTTTGAGTTGATCGAGCAAAAGACCATGATCTACCTTATCGAAGGCCTTGGCAAAGTCAAGATAGACTACATCAACTGACTCGTGACTTTCGAGCCCTTCAATGATTTGCTCAATATGATCAACCAATTGGGTTACTGTACTAAAATGATGAGCTCAAAACCCATGCTGTCCAGAAGGAATTAAATCATGGACTTCCAAATAATCTACAAGCTTGGACTTCATAATCTTCTCAAAAACCTTTGCAACGCTAGAGGTCAGAGAAATGGGCCTATAATTACTAGGGAGTGACTTATATCCACCCTTAAAAATTGGAACGACATGAGCTACTTTTAGAGAAGAGGGAAACTTGCCCTGATCTAAGATGCAACGCATCAAGTAGGAGAAAACTGGGGCAGGAATATGTGAGCATTTCATCAGAAACTGAGATGTCACACTATAAGGTCCAGGAGAAATCGAGAGCTTTAAGCTCTTGATGGCCTCAAAAGCATCTTGATCTGTGACTACCAGATCCTCCAATCGATTATCCTGACTATCAATGCCAGTCTCATCAACAACTCTCTGTATTTGCAAACGAGAAAAACGCCTTTGGATTAGTCTTAACCTCCTGGACAACTCTACTTTCCTTTTCTATCTGATCAGAATCAATGGAGGCCCTAATCTTAGCTTGAACCAAGGTCAATTTATTTTGGAGGCTAGCTACAACTACTGGATTTGAAGTACGCCGAAGTATATTCGAAAGCTGACAACTCCGTTTGAACAACTTCTTTCTAACTGTAGTAAAACGGATGACGAAGTGGACATCGTCATCGAGGCAGCAAAAGCCAGTCCATAAATAACATCGACGAAAACGATGACAGGACGATAGCTCGTTAAAAAGCGTGATCGAGTCCAAAGTTGGACTGGTGCAAAAGCCAGTGCAAATAATCCGGCTACGATGAAGACAAGGATAAGAACACCAACGACCACAGATGGAGTACAGATGAGACGATATAACCCAACAGGGTCCTTCATTTGCCCACATTGTATATACTGCATATTAAGCAAGCATCCCAACTAACACCCGGTATTGTTTTCGCCCTAGACATCCTTCTAGAATGTACTAATAACAGGCCCCAACCACTATAAGTAGGATTCGCTGAACAAGCAAGTCAATTCCTTTCCTCAATCCGCCCTTTATCCCTCACTCACTAACATCTCTTGTACTTCACCAATTTCATCAAGAATAAAGCATCATCACCAAGAAGCAACTCTTGCCTACTTCTCGACCTGGATCATTGGAGTCAGCTCGTATCCGTTCTTTCATCCCTTTCATTACATAACCTTTGGAATTCTAGACAATGGCTTACCTTTTGCCACTATTTCTGGAATACCACTGGACAAACAAACCTCTTCAAAAAGTGAAATAAGCTTATTTATAGCTTTATCTATTGATGGTTCCTGCTTTAGAATGGAAATCAAGTCCAACTCGCCTAATCTTTCAACAATAATGGGCCAGTGTTCATCTTTGAACTTAAACTTGGCCACGCCCACCTTTTGAGCAGGTTTAACTCTAGAGCTCGCCGGCTTTTGAGTAATGGTCGACCCTAGAGACGCAGAGACGGGCGGGGTCTCGACTCAAGCGCCATGGAGAAAAGTAAACGATTTTTTGAACTAAAAACATTTCCAAATAAACAGGCTCTCCATGCTTTGGACGTAAAAAAATCGTCAAATGGAATGTTTGCTAAAACCTTTTCCAATGACCTTGCCCAATGTTCAGAGTCTTAAATTGCAAACTTTCAAGTTGGGTTTTGAGCAGAAAAATATATGTTGGAACCCATTTTACAGAACATTAGGTTGGCCTCTAGAAAAACGCAAACCTTCTGCTTCAGAGTAAGATGCGGAAGCACTGGATTGAGCGTCAGCTTGTTGAGGCTTCCGTCTGTTTGGAAATGTCGAAAACGGCGCCCAACAGGGAATCAGCCAATCACATGATGCAAATTGAATGACGTCATTGACGCCGGTCTCAACCTCGCCCGTCTCTCACTAGAGCGTCTCTAGTCGACCCTATCTCAAGAATGTGATGATCTGAAAGGTTACATGGTGCAACATGGACATACTGGATCAGATCAGGGTCATTGGAAAAAACTAAGTCCAGAACACTCTCTGCTCTGGTTGCAACACCAACGTGTTGAGAGAGATTACGCACGACCGCAAACTCTTTCAATTTTTCGAAAGACAGCGATGCTGTTTTCGAAATGGGAATGTACCCATTCGGACTAAACTCCCACTCAACAATGCTAGCCGGAAAATTAAAGTCACCAACCACAAAGAGGCGAGAACAAACCTCTCGATCTAGCTCCTTTCGTGTAAATTCGAGTGCCGAAAGAAATGAGGAAGAACTACAAGAAGGTGGCCGATACATTGTTACCATTGTAAGATCAAGAGCCTTGACGCGGCAAATCAAAACTTCTACCTCTCCATTCGACTTATGAACATGACTAAAATGTAAGTTTTTCCTAACATATAGACATACGCCCCCACGTGGAAAAATGGGACACATTGGAACGAAGCATTTTTTAACCAAGAGTACCCAAGATGCTTGGGAGGTTTTCCGGGATGCAATTCACATGAGAGTGGAGTATTTTTTGCCATGGAGAGTGCGGCGATCAATAAAGAGTCCAATGTGGTTAGTAAAAGACCTTTAGCGAGCACTTTGGAAAAAGTCTTCAATGTGGAGAAAACAAAGATTAAGTCAAGATCCCTCAGACATACAGGAATACAAAGAGCACAAAAATATAACACAAAGGTTGGTACGGGAAGCAAAGCTCCGTTTGAGGAGCGTTTGTCTAAGAAAAAGAATCTGAGGTGCCTACATGCTCATGTGAGAAATAAGCGGCTGGATATGAATAAGATTCAAGTTATTGAAGATTCATCAAGCAACAAAATTGAAGATGAGCGTGCAGTGGTGGAAATCTTGAATGAACATATTGTTTCGGTTTTCAACCAATTAGGTAACGTGGAATCCAGTGAAATCCGTACCTTCAACAAACGAGGTTTATGTGATGTAATGTTTCATGCATCGGAAGTGCTAAATAAGTTGCAAAAACTCAAGGATTCCTTTGCTTCAGGTCCAGACGCGATTCCAACTTTAGTTCTGAAAAAAATGAGGAAATCTCTGGCAGCTCCGTTGGCCCAGCTTTTCAATATGTCGATGACTTCTGGGGAAGTTCACAAAGAGTGGACTAAGGCCAATGCTTTTCCCTTGCATAAAGGGGAAAATGTTAGAAAACTGTAAAATTACCGCCCTGTCTCATTGACCTCACTTTGTGGCAAGATTATGGAAAGCATAGACAAAGACACAATGACCACATATTTGCATCATGACAAGTGTTTTGGAGATGATCAACATGGTTTATTTGAAGGGTCGTTCATGTTCCACGAGTCACCTTCTTTTCCAGGACTATGTGACTCGGTATTTGGATCGGTAGGAAAGAGTTGACGTCGTCTTCCTGGATTTTGCAAAGGCGTTTGACAAGATCGATCACACTATTTTTCTCAATAATATCGAGAGGGCGGGGTTTTTGGACGGGTATTTGAGTAGAATTACAGTTCATAGAGTAATTTTAAATTTAATTTTGTAATTTTAATTAAAAGTAATTATCAGTGATTTACTCACTACAAAACAACAAAACAAACAAGCCCCAAAGCAACGGCAAACATTGACGTCTTAGAGAAAGCAATCATTTTCTAAAGGTAATTTGTGACGCGATATTTTTTATCATTTCATCAGATTGTGTTTATATTAGTTTTTAACTTGAGAAGGAATAGGGAATGTTTGGATTGGATGTTGATGTCCAAAAGCTTTATTTTAGTCTGCAGTATTTCAGTTTTTTTTTAAATCAACAGTGGGAAAATATGCTCTATATTTTAGGCAACCACACCTGTGTCAATTACTTCTAAAGTGTAATTAATTCCAATTACAAGAACATTAGTCTAAAAAGAAAATAAACACAATTACAATTACTTTTTTTCAAATGTAATTGATTACAATCATTTTTAAAATTGTAATTGATTAAAATTACAATTACTTTCCAAAAGTAATTGAATTTCATTCAATTTCACCGTTGTAAAACGGTCATGATAAAAAGTTATTTTAAATTGAATTTCATTCAATTACATTTCAAGTACATTATCTTTTCAAACCAAGCTTGAACTCCTTTCTTTTCAAGGGCAAAATGTGCAAAGAGTGTCACAAATCTGTGAGCTTTTTAAAAATCAATTTTTAAACCAAAACTATTGGAAGGACAGGGAATTGTTGGTAACAAGGTCACAAGTAAATAGGTCACAGTTAAACAGGCACAGGGAAAAAAGGTCACGGTAAAAAGGTCAGAAAGTAAAACTGTCACGTTAAAAAGGTCATGGTGAAAAATTACTTTTCCATGGACGTTATTGTGTTCCACTTGAAATTTCTCAGAAGCCCATGGACAGATCTCAAAAGATGGGTGTAGTTTTGACTTTATAGGGGTGAGGGAACATCCCTCCATGGTCCTCTGGATCCGGGGCGGGTTGGAGCCGTTATCCTTAAATATGCTGAGAATGACTTCCTGTTGGCTTATGAGACATTTGCCTTGGAATAATTGTATTCCAACCAGTCTATCTTAGGGTCCCATGGGACAATCTTCAACCAAGGAAGATACCAGTGTCCGTGGGTTCACACCCTTGGCTACCTCCGGAGCTGCATGGGTCTGTGACCTTTTTACTGTGACCATTTTACGGTGACCTTTTTACCGTGACCTTCCATCCCAGAACTGTTTATGTAAGTGAAAATGTAATTGTTATTTGAAATTGAAAAATGTCAATATCGTGGGCTCAAATGTAATTGCAATTACGTAATTATAATTTTAATTACAATTATATCACAGGTCTGTAGGCAACATATGGCTTGTGTTGAACCATCTTGAGGAGTTTACCTCTTACACATTTTAATTGACAAGTTATCACTACTGAGGATGCTTGGAAGTCAAAAAAGCATTCAAAAATATAATTGGTGAAATATTGGATTGCCAAATGATATTCTAAAATATTTTTAAAAGCAATACCACTTAAGAGTTAAGACAAATTTTAAGCGATTCTGGACTTGAAAACCAAAGCGTAAATAAAAAAGATCCAATCCTTCTAGTGACTACCGGTTTTTAATTGTTTATCATTTTTTCGTTTTTGCAATTTACAAACCTTTTGAACTTTGTTTTCAAGGTTATAAAGACACTACTAATTAAGGAAAATTTTCCCTTGCTTTCCAGACTTGTCTCAGCATACGAAAATAAAATCAAGTATTTCAAGGATAAAACATTTACAGATTTGAGGAAACATATTGAAATCACATATGGTGACTTAAGTTTCCTTTCCTTCATAAAATACATAATTGAAGATTTGACCTCATACTGCTCTCTGGCCTCTTGTCTAGTCGACGTTCATTGGCGGCCATTTTATGACGTGTGTGGCTATTGTGATCTGGAGTTTGATGTGATTGGAACTTTGGACGAATTCACAACCGATATTTTTTACATCAGTCAAAAGCTCAATCTCCCAGAGGTTTTCAACTTAACGCTACAAGCTAACTCGGCTCCACCTTTGCCAGACAGTTTGACTCGTCAGGAAAAAACTGTTCAATTTTTCAAACAACTTCAAAAGGAACAGATTTTGAAATTGCAACACATGTACCGCCTTGATTTTGAATTATTTGGTTATTCGGCAGACATGGGACTAAACTAAAAACCACACGTGTATGGATATTGTACATAAAAAAAGTCATGCAAAAATGCAAAGTGCACAATCAAGTTTAGGTAACAGGATGCTTAAAATGTAGGTGGGCAAACAAAAACAATTATCGTGCAATGTAAAAAATAAACCGAGAAAAAACAAAACCCAAGAAAAATTAACCAATAAAAAATCTTTCAAAATATGAAAACTTGTTTAGAAACCAACAAAGCCATATCATGTTTGGTCAGGGTGGACGTTTGACATTTGGACACTTTTGTCCATCCTTGTACAAATAGTGTGCAAAA
>CM021321.1:4387813-4417994 GCA_010645155.1 Tigriopus japonicus
TGAGGTGAGGGAAGGGAAATGGGACAAGGAGTTGGGAGGAGGAGAAGGACAAGAAGGGGGAGGCTGAAAGGATGAAATGTTTGGGGGATTGATTGGGGATTGGATGCTAACCTAAAACCATATCTAGGAGACCCAGATTTTGCTGGTCTCGGTTTCCTCTGAGTACCTCGTACATGAACCTGTCTACACTCCACATTGAAACACGTCCCACTACTCATTGATCTACAACACATGTGCGGGTGGAAGAAGGGGCATTCGACCTTTGAGCACCCTTTCTTGTTGTATGTCAGAAGCCCAAACTTGAACAACTTTTGACACCACTGTGGATGTTCAAAAGAGCTACAACCTTTTCTATCAGGACTACAAGGCTGCCTTTTGTGGTCAGGACAGACTTCCTTACAAGCTAGAGCTTCCTGGGCAATTTTTGGTTGAGCTACTTCAACCAACTCAACCTCAATCTCCTTCGTATTAGTGGAGTTGTCTACAGTTGAGTCCACCTTTGAATCAATGAACTTTCTGGTCTGACTAACCCAAGCAACCAGAGCCTCAACTATGAAAGCCTTCTTTACAACAGAGCGGTCCTTCCTTTCTAAGGCTAAATGCAGGCATTTCTTAGCCTCATCGCTAACCTGACTCAAGATGGCGTCCATCATGTAATGGAAGGAAAAACTAACAACCAACTCTAACAAAAGTAGTGAGAGAAAGGGGGGATCTGCAGTTAATTAGAAAGGAGATGATTCCTTTACTATGTGTATTTTTGTTATTTCCTAAAAGGGAAGGGGGTGTGAAAAAAGATTAAAAGGAAACAACAACCAGGTGAAGAAGCTGACCAGACTGACCTAGCCCAAGAGAGGGAGCCAACCAAACAATTTCCAATTTCACACCTAACTGCAACCAGACAGAACGTCACCTAATGGAATAGTACCCTTCCTGGGATTGATGTTCTTTCAGAATTTCAGAAAAACACCAAATTTTGACAAGGCCAAAAATGCAAATGAAAGAGAAGAAATGCTATAAAAATGCACCAAATTTCGATAAAACGCCAAAAAATGCATATGAACCAAAAAATGCAAAAAAATCGGAACAAGTGAAAAAAATGCATATTCATAAAATGTGCAGCCCTCATGTTGAGGCAGTTAATAAAAATTTATACAAATACATGAACAGGTAATAAAAAAAAAGAATGCATTTGCACAGCGATGAAGCATCCAATCATTAGTTATTAATGCCTACGTTTTTGGGCACTTTATCTACAAGAAAGCTTCTACATGTAATAAGTAACACTAGGTATTGGATATGAAACATATTTTTGAGCCAACCAACCACTGAATCTTGGAAAGAAATCCACAGAACCACAAAAGTTCAGCTTATGCATTTTTTTGGATTCACTAGTTATTCTTTTCCACAACAATGGAGACATTTACAAAGAGTTTTTCGATTTTCAATGACAACAACGTGAACTTGATTGAGTTCAATCCGTCATGGATCATCATCTTTTCACTTCGTTTCAGCAAGTCGAATCTTTCGTCGTTGGCAACCACGTTATTGTGCTTCAATGTAAGATAACTGCAAAAAAATGATTCTTTATCAATCAAACATTTCATTGTAATACTAGAGGGGACAGCTGGGGAAAACATAATTCCAAACATTTGCCAGAATGCTCAAGATATGCCATTTCATTCCATTCCAGAGTTTCCGGAGTTTCTTCGTGGAGCAGTGGATGGAAGGTAGTATAGACGTTATGACCAATCTAATACCTCATAATCTTCATTTACAAGCAAGAAATAAGATTGGCTGATCACTCGAGAAGCTTTTCCTCACCTTCCAGTAGTCATATTATTATGTTTCCACTTCAGTCCCACTTGTGTTATTCGTTTCTGAACGTCATCGTCTTCCCCTCCCCAGCCAAAAAATCGATTTGAAAATCCGTTAATTTGAATATAATGTGCAGGTTTCATGGCCGATACTCCACCAAAATACTTTGGATATGGCAATTGACCAACATGATTGTCATTGGAGTTCATATGCCTGGGCTGAAATAAAAATTATAAAAAATCGTAAAATGCAGAACAAAGATCTCATTAGGATACATCGATAAAAATGTTTTGTCTTACACCCCCCAAGTTTCCAACAAATTGATGAGTAATTCGTGTCATTCCAAAATATCAAGGCTGGCAACAACAAAAGCTTAAAAGCTAGGTTTCATTCAACATTGGATGTTTTTCACTTGCAAAGTCGGCATAATCGTGGATTTCAAGCTACACCTTGAAAGTGTGGACAGTTGCAACAACGGTTACAATTTGATCCCTCTAAGTTCCTGCAGATGCCAAACTATCACTAAATAATGTATATCTTCATTTTGTTCATAAAAACCGTGATACTTGTTTAGTAGCTTTCATTTGATCATTTCAATTACCTAATTACCTTTTCCTTCCTAATTGATGTACGTACAGGTCAGTTGGTTTGGGTCCCTGAGAATAATGAGTATGGCCCCTCTACTCTACTCCCAATCTAAGTGGACAGCGAAGGTTCTTGCATTGACAATTTGAATGCTATAAGAGATCTTGGACTCAGTATTTAAGATGACGGAAAATTGAACATACATCTCAATGAAAAAATCCAAAGCGGCTCAGGTGTTTGACTTGACCTTGAGCACCTTCAGGTCGAAAGAAAAACTGGCCATGTTAACCATCTACAAACCTCTAATCCAACCTCATTCAGACTCATTGCTTCCTAGATCTGGAGCCCTCACATGAAAAGATTATTGGGAACGACACCGGGAGGCAAAACTATATAGTGTTGAAATAAGTCATATTATGTAAGTTTATGTTCATTCATGGACTCGCCAAGAACACAGGGATCAATTCACTCACTATAATAGTGACCGTGTCAACTGTTGTCTACCCTTCAGAAGCATAAAAAGGAGATGCCACTAAAAAACTAGAACCCTTATAAACCACTCCTTCCTACGATACGTGGTCTTAGACTTTTTATAAGCCACCCTCTTGCCTGCGGGTAATATGTATATATTACCACTGTACACACACCGTATGATTACAACTGCAGGTACAACCAAAACCCATTGGCCAATTTCAAAGAGAACTTGGATCACTTTCCTCGAACGTTCCCAGACTAACCAACAGTTCCCGGTGACCAGAAATCGGCAAATTCAATCTCAGTTTTCGACCAAATAAACAATAAATGACAATAGTGATCTACACTGTGACACGAAAGTTTTGACACCATGTTTATGAGCTTGTACAGGAAAAACAAATAAATGAAAGTTTATGTTCTAATTGTTGGTTTTATCCCCCTTTCTTGCTTTGACCTGGGCCAATCTCTTAGGCATACTCAGGCATAAATTGAAGAGTAAATCTGTATTTAAGTTTCCCCAAGCTTTTTCCAACTGTTTTTTCAATCCTTCCAGGGTTGTTTGGGGAGGAAGCTTGTCCTTCGACCCCTTCTTGACGGATGGACCATAATTTTTCTATGGGATTGAGGTTTGGAGAATTTCCTGGTCATTCCCCTTTCCTCCAATACCGTGGAAAATTTGAATCAAGCCATCCGTAGTTTGTCAGGGTGCAATAAGGCGGCGCTGAATCTTGCATGAAAAAAGCTTTTGACATGTCTGGCACAATTTGGCGTTCCAGAATCGACCCCCTTGTCCTGTTCATGTTGATGGCCTCCAGTCGTTCCTTGGCCAGGATCTTCTCCCGGTAGTACTCTTGGTTGAAGTTGCATTTAGGGGGCACAAAGTGCAATCTGGATACTCCACGGGATGAAAACATCCCCCCAGACCATAACCTTGGGGCTGTGCTTCACAAGTTCATTGGGGGCATGTTCTACTGAATTTCTCGCCCAAACTCAATCGGTGGCAGAGTTGGACTTTGGAAAAAGGTAAAACAAGCTCTCATCACTCCATATGACGTTTTTCCACTCGTCATCGGTCCAATGAGCATGGTCCCGGACGAATTTCACACGAGCTTTCTTCATTTTTTCTGTCAACCGGGGTTTTCGGGGATGGGCTAGAGATTTGAGGCTGATCTCACCCTTCAAATGGCGTCGTACAGTCTCACAAGACACTGGATGGCCACTCCGAGTCAATCTTGATGCCAACTTTTGCATTGATTGCCTCCTCTTTCCAATCCTCTTGGTTATGACGATTTTGGCAGTTCTGGAAAATGCTGATGGTCTTCCAGACCGAGGCTTGTCTTTAAGGGACTGGCCATCCTTGTTGCGCTTCCACCAGCGCTTTACAGAGCTCAATGAGACCCCCAGGGTCTTGGCAACCTCTACTTGAGTTTTACCGGCCTTCATCATCCCAACGGCCCAAGAACGGGTCTTGACTTTCTCCATGACTGAAAAATCTGGACATTGCATTTTCTTTTGGAAAGG
The DNA here is from genome assembly GCA_010645155.1 of Tigriopus japonicus. Classification (NCBI taxonomy): domain Eukaryota; kingdom Metazoa; phylum Arthropoda; class Copepoda; order Harpacticoida; family Harpacticidae; genus Tigriopus; species Tigriopus japonicus. The sequence goes on from CM021321.1 coordinate 4,392,209, forward strand.
ATATCAAATGAATTGAGGTCACCGTTGCTTAAGATGCTGATCATAGGTCAGTTCTGTTGTAAAGACTTTGCTCAGCTCGTTGACAATCCGAATATTGATATTTTAGAAAAACAAAAAAATGTATTGAGTCGTCGGGAATGGCGGGAAGAATTGCGGAGGTGTCAAACTTTCGCGTCACAGTGTACCTTGCCTTGAAATCGTTTAAGACATCTATTTATCATCAGTAAATCCTATTTGATTTAACAATTCAAAATTGATTTCATTCCCTCAGGCTCTCATTCGGTAAAGTTGATATGTTTATGATTTGAGATGTGCCAAAAGAATTGCACATTTATATTTGGTTTCCGTGGAACCAATTTGCGATGATGGTTTAACGATAAGTCAAAAGAGCAAATCAGGTTTTATAAATTGATGTGAATTCTATTTGAGCCAGTTTGTGAGAGTGTTTGAAAAATCCATGGGAGATTTTTAAGTGTCGGAATGCTATTTAGGCTTTTTTGAACGTTTAAACGACATTTACACCCAATAGTTTTACTAAACTATGTTATCATCAAGGTCCAAGTTGGTATCAAATTTGGAGATAATTAATTCCCTTGTTAGCTTATGAAGCCATTCAATCTTTTTTGAAACCATGAGCTTTCTTCTCCTTGCAAACACCGAACACCTTCCTTTTCAAGGCTAGTTAATGTGACTCTATTTTATCTTGCATTTAATTAATCCAATTAATGTATGAAAGGGATCTGATACTGTATGTTTTCAAGAGCGTTCAAGGGCTCTCTCCAAACCCAGGCTTTGAGGCCAGCTTTATTTAGAGATCGTAGAGGGTTTACTTGCGTTGTGAGAGCGCCTCCAAATCCCAAGGAATCCAGGCTAGTTCGAACAATGAAGTCCTCTTCTCTTCTTTATTTATCGGGCTCCTTCATTGTCCATAGAGGTTGTGAAGAATTGTTTGTTGTCCCCCCTCTATTCCCGCCCCACCAGCCTGCCGCGTAGACATCGCTAAAGACCAGCCAGCATTGTCCATGCACTCGAGAAGAGACAAAGCTCAACATAATTTTAACTATTTCGCAATAAGTGTGATATTGTACTGATAAATAAGTATCATAATTGTTTACCGATGTCAAAAAGGACATTGGTTGGTGACATTTTTGGCAAGTTTACTTGAAATATTAGGTAATTTGTCTCTTTCTAAGTGCTTGGACAGTGCTGGCTGGTCTACAGCAATGTCTATGCGGCAGGTCATGGCAGTGTCCATAGCGAAAGACAACAAACAATTCTTCACAACCTCTATTAGTCTTCGTTGGGTATAAGCAGGAGCTAATCCTTTAACAGCTTTTAAAGCAGAGTTAGATGATATTCAAATACGTGCTATTTCAGATCAACCCACTATTCAAGGGTTGTACAGTTCTGCCAACAGTAACTCCTATGTAGTAGACCAAACATCATATAATTGTTAATTTTATGCAATAACCGTTAATAATTAACTTTCTTTACAGGGAATCCCATTCCTTGTTCTGGTGATAAAAAATCCGCAACCATTAAAGTAGACAAGAACGTTTACGCAAAAAATTACACGCTCCGAATCAATCATCCTAGTCTACGTCCAAAATTAGTTTTCCAAGGACGTGGCGCAAGCCAGAATGGCCGCGCGTGCTAACGTGTTATTAAGGGTCGAGAGTAAGAGCCTCCCCAGACGGCGCGAGTTCGAGTCCTGCTGGGGATAGAACATACTCTGTCGGGAGAAATCCGAGAAATCCTTCTGTTTGCAAGGAATGGCATTCCTTGTAGCGGTATTAGAAAATCCGCAACTAGCGAAAAAAAAAAAATCCCGCGAGGTAAATTTTCAAGGTTTCTAATTCAGTTTTCATGAAATATTTGACTTATCTTACCACATCCCAACAAGTGTAAATGTTATCTTCATTCTCCGGCAAATGATCCACATCATGAAAAATGACGCAATCCCAAGAGGAATTTGGCCAATGCATTGCGAGCTTGAATCCGATGTTGAAAAGTGCACCTCGGTTGAACTCGACATATGGACTCATAGCCTATTTCGGAGAGAAAATTGATCTAACAATAGATGGCGTAATTTTTGGGACTTTTGCAGCCATTCAGTTTTGAAGTATTTGAAAGAATTTGGAAGAGTACACAAATGTGGCAAAAACTTTAAATCCCTTTGCCTTTTAGTAAGGTTATGTCTTCGCCACTTCAGATGAAGTTTGGAAAAAACTGAGCATCAAGAGACGAACTCGCACATGTCCCAAAAGTTTCACAACAGATGTCAGATTTACTGAATTCTGACAAGAAATTAGCGCAACTTAGTGACGTGTTCCCTCTCCGAATGCCATTTTGGTTTGAATAGGATATTTTACCTGTGAAATTATGAAGATCTGATATTCAATTCCTTGCCGTTGAAGAAACGAATGCATGTAAGACAAGAAACGGATCAAATTTGACGCCCTGTCCCGATATGGAACCAGGATCAACGTTCGGAATTCGGATTGATTTCCACATTTCTCAGGCATAAAGTGACCACCAGGTTCAAGACTTTGTCTTTCCAAAATCTAAAAGATATCAAGATATTAAGTTAAAAAACACATTTCGAGGCCAAAGGCTAACGTACTCACCTTTTGATGTCTAGCATTATGCCAAGAGGAATTGAAAGATAAAAACTCTTTGAGTGGAACAAAATCGTCAATTTCCTTTTTGCAATCAACTTTGGAGTGTTCAATGAAAATTTCTTTGCTCATGGAAAACATATGGGGTTTTAAAAGTAGGTTCATCCACGTGAAGCATACGAGCACGGCGACTACAGACAATATTGTGATCTGGTGGAATAAAAGCCTTATTGTGATTAACGTCTCAACTTAAAATCGAACGAAGAAAGGTTATTGTTAAAACATTGGGTTTTTCCGCTTTGCTCCCACTCTTACATCTCTAATCTTATGCTACTTATTATCTAGTCAATTCCTTCCATATATTTATCAACTGAAAGCAAAGCTCTTCAAGTTTTCAGTAGTAGTCATGCCTTGCTAAGCTACAAAATAAACATGCTAGCGAGAATTAAAATCTTAAAAATGCTTTTGACTGATCCTTTCAGACATGGTCTTGGCCGGTTGTGGATTTTCTACTACACCTACAAGGCATGCACTTCCCGGTAAAAAAAATCGGTAATATAATTTAAAGTGTTCATATTTATGCCAAATTTGATCTACCACCGAGTTATTTTTGGCAGATCTGGACAACCCTTGAATAGTGGGTTGATCAGGAATAGTATCTAAAAATTTATTCAACCCTGATTTAAAAGATGTGAGAGGATCAGCTCCTACATTTTTCCGACGAAGACTAATGGGCAACAAATTGAACAATGAAAAAGCCCGATAAAGGAGAGAGGAGGATTTCATTGGTCGAACTAGCCTCAATTCCTTGGCTTCCTTTGCTTATGGGGATCAATATACACATTTTTCACACAACTGTGTCAATTACTTAAACCATGTTTCCAAATCATTGGTAGAGTAAAAGAGATCAGACAAGAATGAGCCATGTAATAACTATTTCTTGGACGTGAAACTATTCAAGAGTTTACAATTTAGACTCTTCAAGTTTAAAAAGGCTACAAGCAGTGTTACCAAGTTTTTTTTGGAAAATACCCCAGACCAGGGTTGCTAGGTGTTTGACGGCATTTGTCGCCAGATTTGCTCCCAAAATTCGCGAAAATTCGCCACCTGAGTGCAAAAATCACTAGATTTTTGCCATGAATCTTTTTTTCCAGCATCCTTGTTCAATTATGCTCATGCATATTGAGCATGGTGGCTTCTTCATTAGAAATGATATTTTGAAACTTTCCAAGTCTTATTAAAATCTTTTGTGACACAAATTGTGAAAGAAAAACGCAATGCCACAACATTGACTTTCCTCTATAAAGGATTTTTCTTATCCTATAGAACACGTTAAACACACTAGTTTGCAATTTGCGAACAAATTGAAATCAACGGAAGGCTAACAAACAAAATCTTAAAGTTGGACGTTTTTCTGGGATTTTAAATGAATGGAGAACATTTCATCAAATATAATAATGTATGATATTTATAATCCAAGTAGTCTAATATGAATGGTACAACTTTTTGTAAAACGGGTTCGTAAAATTTTGCCCCATTCTCATCAAAGTTTTTTCAAACTGTAAAGATGTCACTCAAGCACTTCAAAATATGAACTTAATATGGTAATGCTGGGACTGATAGCCTGCATTTTGATCAAATGATAACATGTGGATTATCTTAAGATGAAAAGGGGGTAAAACCAAAACGTGCCAACGACAAAATAAGTGATGGAGTGAAAGGACTTTCTCCCAAAACTTGCACAGGCGTTCAGAGGTGGATTTTTTTTATAAATCGAATTCCATTCAAGTATACGATTTTGTTTTGATAAGATTGATAAGACAGGCGTTTGAGGATGTCGTTTGCTGAATTTCAGCATGGTACGTTCATTCCCTTGTTTACGAGAAACAACATTTCGAAATTTGCTACAGTCGCAAAACATACGCGGGGAAACGAAAGAAAAATTGACCCTACAATCGTCCTAGTGCAACACATCAACACATTGGTGTTGCAACACTAGCAGAGAATGAATGTTCTGGACTTAGTTTTTTCCAACGACTCTGATCTGGAAGGAGGAAGAAGTTAGGATGAGTTAGGAAGAAGTTGTTCATAGGAGATGTCAGATTTTGAATAGACTTTGGCGTACTTTAAATCCTTTTGTTGTAGCCAGCCTCCAAAACAAGTTGGATGTGGTTCAAGCTAAGATTAGGGCCCCCATTGATTCAAGCCAAGATTAGGGCCTCCATTGATTCAAGCTAAGATTAGGGCTTCCATTGATTCAAGCTAAGATCAGGGCCTCCATTGATTCAAGCTAAGATTAAGGCTTCCATTGATTCAAGCTAAGATTAGGGCTTCCATTGATTCAAGCTAAGATTAGGGCCTCCATTGATTCAAGCTAAGATCAGGGCCTCCATTGATTCAATAATCGATTGAGGCCATCAAGAGCTTAAAGCTCTCGAGTTCTCCTGGACCTGATGGTGTGACATCTCAGTTTCTGATGAAATGCTCACATATTCTTGCCCCTGTTTTCTCCTTTTTGATGCGTCGCATTTTAAATCAGGGCAAGTTTCCCTCCTCATTAAAAGTAGCTCAAGTTGTTCCAATTTTCAAGGGGGAGAAAGAGATAAGTCGCTCTCTAGTACTAAAAAAACCCATTTCACTGACTTCCAGTAATGCAAAGGTCTTCGAGAAAATCATGAAGTCCAATAAGATTGAAGATTCTTTGGAAGTCCATTAAATTATTCCTTCTGGACCGCATGGGTTTCGACCTCATTTTTGTAAAGCAACCCAATTGGTTGACCATATCAAGCAGATCATTGAGGGGCTCGAAAATCACGAGTCAGTAGATGTTTTCTATCTTGACTTTGACAAGGCCTTTGATAAGGTAGATCATGGTCTTTTGCTCGATCAACTTAAAGAGTTTGGGATCCAGGGTAAGGTCCTGAATTGGATTGGTACTTTCATGAGTGATAGGAAGAAAATAGTCGAGGTTGATGGATCATTTAGTGGCATGTATGATGTCAAGTCCGGTGTGTCACAATATTCAATCTTAGGTCCGCTCCTGTTTATTCTCTTTATTGCTCCTCTCCAGAAGTTTATAACAAAAGCCAGTATTTCTTCATATGCTGATAATCCAAAATTAGTTTGGGGAAGGAATGGTCAGGACTCAAAATGTTTAGTTGATGACTTGGAGAAAGTCTACTCTTGGGTTGGCGAGAGTAACATGGCATTGAACGGGATGAGCTGCCACATAATGACGTATGGGACGTCAAAATTAGATGTTAAGCTCAAAGACAATGGAGGTTGTGATATTGAATTATTGGTATGATGATGGAAAGTTTGATGAGCATATCCTGTTGAAAGTGGGGAAGGCATTTCAAACGTGCGGCTAGATCTATCGCTCTTTCAAGCCCAGAGATAGTATTACTATGCTAACTTTGTACAAGTCGATTGTTCAACCGCATCTTGAATATGCTCCCCCATTTGGGCTCGAATGAGTTCGGCAGATTTGCAAAAGGTCGAGCAGGTCCAAAGATGTTTCACTAGAAACATCTCAGGAATGAGAGAGCTCTCGTATTGGGAGAGGCTCCAGAAATTAGGGCTGTACAGTACTCAGAGAAGGTATGAAAGGTATCTGATACTGTATGTCTTCAAGAGCATTCATGGGCTCTGTCTTTACCTAGGCTTTGAGATCAGTTGTAGCGATCGTAGAGGTTTTAAGTGCGTTTTGAGAGCACTTCCAAATCCAAGGGAATCGAGGCTAGTTCGATCAATGAAGTCCTCCTCTCTTTCTTAATCGGGCTCCTTCATTGTTCAATTTGTTACCCATTAGTCTTCGTCGGGAATATATAGGAGCTGATCCTAAAACAGCATTTAAGGCACGATTGGACAAATTTTTAAATACTATTCCTGACCAACCCACTATTCAAGGGTTATACAGATCTGCCAACGGTAACTCATTGGTAGATCAAATTTCATATAAACGGTAATTTAGAAACGATATTAATCGTTATTTCTCTTTACAGGAATCCCATTCCTTGTGGCGGTTTTAAAAATCCGCCCCCCCCCACACACAAAAAAAAAATTCTGCCCAACCCTGGAAAAATAACAACAAATATTCGCGAAGCTAAATTTTATTAAATTGTTTGAATATTTTCAAGTATACATAGTGTTATCGGAACCGTCATCAAGCTCCGCTTACTTCCCACTGGGCTCTCGTTGAAAAAAAATCAAGAAAGATGTTAGCTACCAAGATTTTGATAAAGAATACGACAAAACTACTTCATGATTTTGGGCCCATTCTTGAGCCAAAAGCTGTTTCCACTTCCCTTTAACTTACAAATTTATTTTTCGGCATTATGCTGAAATCTCTAATGTAAAAAAATGATTTTTTTTTAAAATCTCGTGTTTTGGCACCATTAAATCTTCCATGCACTTTTATGCACTTGCGCATATTCACGTTCCCAACAAAAAATTAATGCAAGGTACCGTTACTTTATATATTCAATTCCGCGTGGTTGACGTGTGCAACAGCCTTCCAACTCAAATTGTACGGTAACTACTATGAACTTACCTCCTTTCCATGAATCTTGATGTATTGAAAAATCATATTTGATCAATTTCAAGACCGATTGTGGGCACAAGGTAAAACTTTTTAAAGGATGACACACTGTAGAAAGTTTGGGGTCGTTCTAAAAATCAACAAGCTTTCCCAATCGTTCAAAGTGTGACTATTTCAGAACTCCCTTGAAATTGCCATAGTGTTCAATTGCCAAATTGTGTACTCTGTCACATGTTTGCAAACATGAATGAGCCACATTTTACGATTTTTGTTGACTGGAACTTTTTTTTCTCCATTAGTTCAATAATCAATCAATATTAGTTTAAGAAACTTGATTTGTTTTGATCGGATGAGATAGGAACTCTAGCCTATTTTTTGCACAGAGGTCCCAGAGTGGAGTTACCAGAGCAAGCCGGTCGTGAAATTTCATTGGGGGCAGCAAGGGCCGTTTATCGTCAGCGACTAGTTGAAACTTGCCCAAAAAACGTATTCGTTACTGACGCAAACAAATTGGCCATTTCTTTGTTTGTTTGTTTATTTGTTTGGGTTTTCAGAATATTTGGTTGTTTGGGGTAAATTTGTACCATACCCAAAAACAGTGTTGCCGTCATGATTTGTGGTGATTTGTAAACGCAAGCATCTAAGGATCATGTCGGCCACAATGCTTGGTGCTCGTGAAAGAAGTGATTGTTTCAAAAGAGAGATATTTCATACAACTGGAGTTCTTGGTTTTGACTGTAGATAGTTTTCAAGACCTTAACTTACTTTTGACTGCTTTTCCCCACCTAAGGAGGCGTCACTTATGGCAGCCCTGATTCGCTGGGAGAACAAAACATTCAACATCTGTTGACTTCTTTTTTCGATTTGTTTGTTTTTAATTTGTAATTCGTATTTGTTTGGTATGCTGTCGTTTGTTTGTCATTGTTTGTTATTTGTTATGTTTGTTTGTTTCCTATCAGTAGTATTCATGAAGTCAAATTTTTGAAAAACATCAGTTTTTTGGCCATGTGGCCTCCTGCATACATTGCTTCTCCCAAATTGTACTGAAGGGCTCAATGAAAATGATAGCTCATATATTTTGGCTACACCAAGGCACACTACAAGCATACTTCCATAATTTGTTTGTTTGTTTGTTTCCTATCAGTAGTATTCTTGAAGGCAAATTTTTGAAAAACATTTGTTTTTTGGCCATGTGGCCTCCTGCATACACTGCTTCTCCCAAATTGTACTGAGGGGCTCAATGAAAATGATAGCTCATATTTTTTGGCTGCACCAAGGCACACTACAAGCATACTTCCATAATTGATTTCAAGTGTATTTTCAGCCTGTTAGAGAATTTCTAATAAAAGTTTGGGGCTAAGCATCTTTTATGTAGAAACTGACATTCATATGGCGTCATTGAAGAGGCCTGAAAACATTAAAAAGACTCAGAAAAGGTAAAAGTTAATTGATGAAGTATGCTTCAAGCATGCATCTCAAAACACAAAACATATGACCTGATAATTTGATTCACAGGCATTCTTTCACGCAATAGGATTTGGTATTGCAAATATGTGTTGCGCACTTCCATTTGTACTATGATATTCCACTTGTTTGGGCAAGATTTTCACACTATTCTTCGGAAATATTTGCCTTTTCACCCAACTTCTGGCCTGTTTCAGTAATAAGCAAGGAAGATAAAATGACGACAATGGCCTCTCTAAAGACCTCTATGATTTTATGTGTTCTCGTGAAAGTGTAAATATCCGCTAGAGGCACCGCAATCGCACGACTCGTTTCAACAATTCAGCGTCATCTAGCAGTAAAAATCAAACTAGATTTTCAAACAGGACCTGTGTATCGAGGTTTTGTCTTTAGGTTTAATTTGTGACTGTTTTGTTCTGTTCTGAAGAGAAATACAACCGAAAACGGTAATCGTGTCGATGTGAGGTCCGGACGAAAGAGCCAACCAGTGTTGCCAGACCTTTTCGAAGGGGTTGTGCCTAAAACAATAAGAAATAGACCAGATTTAGTGTGACAGAAACAAATGTGTTATACCATGATGGCACTTGAGCTAACAAATAAAGAACCAAAAGTAACGATTTTAAAGCTATTCAGACGTTTTAGATTTACTCCAAAGAATGAATGTGAGTTTTAAAATACCCACTCATAGGGACAGGAACTTTAGACGAGTAAACTTTTCGTCTGTATTCATCTTTTTTCATCTTTTTTAAATTTACCTTTATTCGTCGCGATTTTTTTTTCGTTTAATTTGAATTCTATTCGTCTTTTCTAGTTTACATGGCCAAAAACTTGAATTTTCTTGGATTTCAAGCTCATTAAGCGTTGTTTTCAAATTTCCAAGCAAATAATAACGTCGAAGAAAGTTCAACGTCAAAGCTTATTGCAAAGTAACCATTTGATTGTCAGTTGCAATTTTGCACCAACAAAATACAATCCACATTTACAAAATAACTTACACTTGTAGTGTTGCCCAACAGACCCGTAAATAAAAGATTACTATACGGTCCTTTAAGAAACAGCTGACCGGGAGTTCACTTTACAATTACAGCTCCCAAAATGGAACCCAGACACAAAATTTTGGCCCATTTTTGAAGTTCTTAAGAAATACTGGACAAATAAAACCAGAAATTTTGTGTCACAATGCTCAAAGGTTACACGTGCTTTCAATTTCACTGTTTGCGCTTAAAGGACTCTTTTGGGTTGAAAAAGCTTTCTTGGCATAAGAACAACTCATGTATCTGCATATCTGACTTCAGCTCTACAGAAAATGCTCCTTAAAAAGAGGCATTTTTGAACTCTTGGTTTTTATTTGACATATGTACTACCGAAAATCACTTGCCCATTAATATATTCCTTTTTTAAATTTTCTAAATCTCGCCGTTTTTGCAAAAGCAGACAGATTTTTCCCCGGTATCGTCTATTTTGTGTGAGCAGTTTCAAAGTCTTTTTTCCTCTGTACTGGCACTAATTTGTCTTCTGTCTTATAAAACAGTTTCATTCGCCTTTTTGGGAAATTGATTCGATTTTTACATTTTTATAAGCATTTTTTTCGTTTAATCGGTCAATTTTATTCGTCTTTTTTCGTTTAATCGGTCAATTTTATTCGTTTTTTTTTCGTTAATCGGTCAATTTTGTTTGTCTTTTTTTTGTCCTTAGGACTCAAGGTCAATTAACACCTTCTGGCAGCGTGACGAGATGCGGCATGTCTTGAAAGCTTTTGTCCCAGGAATTGCAATTAAATGGCTTTCAAGTCAATAAATACATGTTGCAGATACAAATTGGCATGTTACTACATAAAGAAATTCCAACATTGTGTAGGATTTTCTTTCTTTTCCTCAAACTAAGTCCAGAAACAACAATTTGGAAATGACATGTAAAGTGCCAACCATTGTTCTCATGTGGAGTAGAGATCATCAGGGTGTCCAAAAAAAAGAAAGGGGCTGACCACTTTTAATAATATTTTTTCCACTTTTTCATAAAAAACGCATGTCTAAAACATCATAAATTTGTTGGGGCCCCTCTTTGTTAGTCGTGTAAAACATTCAATATGTTAATCTTGATTTAGAAGTCATGAATTGGTGATTTTTTGGGGCCTGAAAGCTTCCAAGACAAGCCGCAGCTAGTCACGCTGGCGCAAGGGGTTGATTGACCAATCAGAACTTGGGTCCCGAGGAACCCTCTAATCAGAGAAGACCTTCGATTCTAGGCCTTTGCCCTTCTTTGTATATAAAGCCTTTAAGCCAACTAAAGCTTGCACACTATCTAGTGATTATAATTGATCTAAGGATTAAATCGGTCGGACTAAATAACTTCTTTAGGTTGGACGAATTCAAACAGGGATTATTGGGGCCATGGAGGTCTTTAGAGAGGCCATTGTCGTCATTTTGTCTGCCTTGCTTGTTGCTGAAACTGCCCACAAGTTTCGTGAATAGGCAAAAATTTCCAAAAAATATGGTGAAAGCGCTTGCCCAAACAAGTGGAAGATCTTAATGAAATGGAAGTGCGCAAGACAGATTTTCAATGCAAAATCCCATAATTGCGTGAACTAATGCCTGCGAATCAAATTATCATCATTATTGAGCACCTCAGTAGAATTTGGGATAAGTAAACCATAGACAGGAGGCCACATGGCCAAAAAACTAATGTTTTTCAAAAATTTGCCTTCTACGAATACGTTTGTTTGAGCAAGTTTCAACTAGTCGCTGATGATAAACGGCCCTTGCTGCCCACAATGAAATTTCACGACCAACCGGAACCGGTATCTCCACTCTGGGACCTCTGTGATTGGGGCCAAATGGCTAGGGATTTGTCGGAGCCTAGACTTGTCCTTCAACAAACTTGATAAAAGATTCTTGAAAATTCCCCAGCTTGCTTAAAAATTTGCATTTTTAACAACCTGGGATCAAGCTACAAAAGGACCTTTGCTTCGAGTAACAAAATTCAAACCTGTGAACCCCAAAGCCTAAGATTTGACCAACTTCTAGTTATTTGGCCCCAAGAATCCCCTAGCTGAATTCGTCCGACCGCACTAATCCTTTGCAAAAAAATCAGTTATTTGTTTAGAAAGTACTCGCGTAAAGTATTCGTTTCGTGTCTTGCTCTCCCTCTGTATTTCTTAACTCCTTCAATAACTCCCATGGCAATTTTTAAGTTCAACCTCTGCGGTTAATTAATTCGCCTTTGATCGGCACAAATGTAGAAACAACTTAACTGAGAGGCTCACATGGTGTGGTCCGCGATTACGATCACAAAACTTTGGATGGTCAAAGGAAGCGGAAAATTGCACTGCAGGATATTGCTTTTTGAAGAAACTCTATTTTTCTCGCTCCAAATAAGATTAGCCGTCACAAGAAAAGGAGAGTAATCTGAAGATAAAAACATCAGTCCGAGATCCTTCATGCTCTTAACTCTTTAATAATATCCATCATGGCATCGATTGCAGAACGCAACATTCATTGGGAAAATGATCCCTTATCAGATCAAATCAGAACTTTTTCCTTTCGCAAGTTTATTAGATCCAAATCATTCAATCCAGTTTTGCAATTTTGTTTCATCGTACATTTGGCCTCATTGAAATTCCTCTTGTATAAGAGGATGAAAAACGTGTTAAGATACTAAATGCCTGATATGCTTGATTAAGTGTTTGTACTGGCTCCTTCCAAGTTTGTAGAGGATAATAATGTTAGAACAAAAGCCACAGATGAAATGATGGTTCAGATCTGATAATTAAGTTCCATGGAAGCGAACACGATCAATAGAACTCTCAAGTAAAGACGCTTTAGCTATAACATACGAATATTAAAACCATGAAAGGTTTTCCAAAACTCTACCATTCTTAGTGGACATTATACTTCAAATATTTACCAAAATATTTAGAAAACTAATCGTTCGGAATATAAAGAAAACAATATGATGGCATAATCTCTCAATCTCAAAAATTGTGGAATCGGAAAATAAGTGATAGTTAGGGCCTACAAATATTGATTTTTTTTAGCTTTTTTGGCCGAAAAGATTTAATAACATCCAATCAATTGAAAGGTACGATGTTTAAATTCCTAATTGAAACCTGAAACACTAAGGTAAAACAAGGTACTTTAAAGTCTAAAAATAGGGCAATACATATTTCCTAACAACGGCAACATTTGAAGAACATTGCATTCAATTTTTGTCGTTTTGCAATATATTTGATGTTTTGAATACGTTCAAACAAAGTTTTAACTAGCATCCCGCGTGAATGCAAACTTTTATACGAAATGAAGTACATACATCCGCCAACATTCTACAACGAAATACACTTTTTAACAAACCTTTCAGTGGTTTTGAGACTAGACAGAAGTATTTTAATTGGTGAAAAAGTCCAAGCCACAGAGTTAAGGCAGCAAATTTTCTTTTTAGTTTTTTGGGCCGCCCGATCGTTTTTAATTGAGGACGGGAAACATTTTTATCACATGAAAATAGCTAAACAGAAGTGATAGTTATGAATAGGGCTCAAAACTGAATTTTTTAAATATGAAATATTTTAAAGATATTGGTCCATTTTTGTTTGCCCTTTACTGATATTACTGATAAATTATCAGCAATAATTAATCCTTTGTTGAGTAGTAAATTTGACCAAATGGAAATAAGACGTTAAAGGTCATTTTCGTACTAAAAAGCTTCGTTGTCCAATTATCATTTTCTAAATCCATGTGAATGGTTTGAAAATCCCTCAGTCTTTGCATTCTATTGACACGCATTCAACAATTCGTGTGGCTTACTTGTCAAGATATTATCTTCAAGAACGACAGTTATGGCAACAGTTGCAGATAGAAACAGAAACCCGTCATCGTTATCGTTACAATGTACTAAAAGAAAGAGTACACAAACAGTATAAAAATGACGAAGTGAGTGGTTGGATTTTTCATTGAAATACATTGATTGGGGAATATGGGATGGAGATTATAGAAAGCTAGTTTTGGAGAGACTTGGTCATTTTTCAAAATTTATGGTTGTACACATGGGCAGTATTCAACGAGAGTATGAAAAACGCCTGGAACGGCAATTATGAGATATTTATGACTGTTGTTAGTGGCGAGGTTCTACAGACGTTTTTTATGTCGATTCAAGTACTAGAAAATACACGTTGATGCAAACCTTGAAGCCCTTCGGCACTCATTGTCGGCCCTATTCATTATTCAATTTGCCGCCTTTTACCCTTCACTCTCCATATTTTTGATCAATTTACCCTAAATATCCAGGTCTGCATGAGAATAAACATTTAGCAACAGCCATACACGACCACATGAAGGATCTGATCTTCTTACAACATGTGAAGATTAAACAGATTAATAAATATAATAATATCATTCAACAAGTGACCAAGATCGTTCAACCTGAGGCTAGTTTTTTTAAAACGCAAAGATCGATCTTAAGATCGTACTTTAGTACTGTAAGTTCGATCTTGAGATCGATCTTTGCGCTTAAAAAACTAGCCTCTGAAATCTAAGACCGCCGTCCCTGTAAAATATTATGTTAAAGTTATAGTTATTGATAGCTATCAATCACTTGTTTTAGTTATCTGTTTCTACGTAACGAAACGAAAAGTTTCCATTACCAAGCAAAAAATGACAAATTCTTATGTTTTATGTAAGTTTCATTTACGACTAGACGAAGGCATAGCTCCAGAAGTTATGTGTGAACGTGGTTTTATTCTTTATTTTCTTTGCTTCATTATTTTACGCTCGAGCTTGCAATGGTTTCCTTTAAATATTTCCATTTTATTTGATGGATTGTTGCAAGTTCTAAGTTGTAAAGGTTTTCTTGAACATTACCCATGAAATAGTGCTGCAAAATACACCAAGGTATGTCTGACCTGCCTCATATTTCGGAATGCACATTTCGGATGTACCTACTGACAATACACATTGTATTTGAGACACGCTTAAAATACGGCCCTTTATTCTCATGGGATTATCTGCTCCCAATCGATTCAAGAAGTTTTTCCTTCTTTTTTAACGCCTTCTTCCTTTTAACACTCGAAAATTTCTTAACAAATCTTAGGTCGATGAGCAAACTCTCATGCTTGTTTGTTTCAAACCTATCGAAGGATAGTCACAAATTGGAAATAAATGTACTTCAGTGTGAAGCAATGCCATTTTCATTTTACGTTAAATAAATAACGAAAGTAACTAACACAGATGTGCTCATCGCTACAAGATGACAAGTGTGATCTGAACATGAAGTTTCTATGTGAATGAATAAACACCGGCTAAAACAGAACATCCGATAACAAAACATCTCGCATTCTCGTAAGATACGAAACAAAAGAGCGAGACATTCTTAAAGTTTGGAGTTGATATGAACGCTTCCCCACGTATTTTCTGCGTAAAAGAGGAAAGAAAGTCTCTCAAAGGACGAAAGGCTGCTTGCTGGTGGTTCTGTAGATTGCTCGGATATGATTGTGCCAACGAGTGGAAGAAGGTCGAGAAAGAGCGATGTCAGTTGGTTTGGAAACGCGTCGAAAGGTGGACCAACCAATATGTTCCAACATGGACATTTTTCCTTATTGCCAAGATCAAACGGTAAGCTCAGTTTCTACGGATCATTGCAATGAGATACGAGAATTGTTGTTGATTCGAGCTTATTTGTATCCTGGAGTCTTTCTTTCCAACATTTTTTTTTGTATCGACAAACTATACAAAGTGATAGAGTTGAACTCAACTTTTGGGTAACAAGTGACTCCGTGGCAAACAAGTGTTTTCTGGTTCTAATGAATGTATTTAAACAGTCTCCTTTTAGTCTGAAAGAGTAAGAAAAGCTATTTTCGTTCTAATTTAGAGACAAGGAATTTAAATTGTCAGTTTGATAGTTTGCAGCTTGCCTTTGCGTCATTCCACAAATCATGTTAGCAGCAAATCATGTATTAGTTAGATGATAAAAAGGGACCATATTTCTGTGCTTCACTATTCAAATTGGGAAAATAATGAGCCAGCTTAAAAGTCGTGATTTTCCTCAAGAATGAGTGATAAGCGAACCATGCCCTTTTTCATTGTGGAGCATCCACGAGAAGTCCAAGTTATGGAAAAGTGGGTAGTTCTTGGAGAAGATAATTGACAAGTTTTGTTAAAACTTTTCCTCCAATGGGGTTCGTTGAGGATTTGAAGGTTCAATAACTAAGTTCAAGGGGCCCTCAGGTTCATGGTAAAAGAGCATTTGTCCTCCCTAGTGCCTTTGGATGAAAGATTATATTCTTACACAACGCCATCCAGTGGCCTTCTTGTGGCAATAGCAAACAATCTCTATGAACTTCAAAGATTTGCAAATAGCAACGATCATCCATGAATTTAGTACAGACTAAGGTGCCTTAAACGTCAAACGGAGCATGCAATATTGAACACAATGGTCTCCAGGTGAAACACAGTGTGTATTGGATTCACAAATTCCATGAAGCCAAAAGGCACAGGATCTTGGCCATCTTTGGCACACAAATGAGCAGGCATGGGGAGTAATTGTAATTGCAATTACAGTTACGTAATTTCAATTACAATTACATGTAATTGTAATTAAACACATTTTTGGGCCAAGTAATTGTAATTGATTACATTTTTGGCCATGTAAGTGACGAACTTTCAATTTCAAATTACCAATTACTTTTCAAAATCTTACTTCTCCAAATTAACCATAAAACCAGTTTATCGGTTTTTACATACAAAACAATTATTTTGTCATCCATTTGCTGTCAATTTGATGCCACAAACAGGTAGCTTTTGTTTCAATACACACCCAATCTTTGATGTTTAAGTACTTTAAAACTACAAGAGCTTTTGACCGTAATTTTTGTGTAAGGTTTTAGGGCTTTTCACAACCAAGGGCAGACAAATGAGGTGCAAAACTAAAGTTTTAAAACATCGTTACACTTGATATATATGTACAAAGTTCGTGTTTTCTGAAAAAGAAAAATATGCCTTGTGATTAATGGTAAAATATTTTTGATATTTAAGCCCGTTCATAAGCTTTTGGTTTTGGTGAATCACTCTTTCACATTAACCTTTCAGGCATTATAAGTTGCCAGTTGGTGTATTGCTACGTAAAAATGGCAGATCTGTTAATTTTTCATTATTTTGAAAAGGCAAAACGGTGAAAGAGACGGAATAATTGTAATTGACATGTAATTGTAATTGAAGTCAATAACATTTTCGGATAATGTTATTGTAATTGTAATTAATTACATTTTTTGATGAAGTAATTGTAATTAATTACATTTTTTGATGAAGTAATTGTAATTATTTACATTTTTAGATGAATTAATTGTAATTAATTACATTTTTTGATGACGTAATTGTAATTAATTACATTTTTTGATGAAGTGATTGTAATTAATTACATTTTTTGATGAAGTGATTGTAATTAATTACATTTTTTGATGAAGTAATTGTAATTGTAAGTAATTACATTTTTTGATGAAGTAATTGTTATTGTAAGTAATTACATTTTTTGATGAAGTAATTGTAATTGTAAGTAATTACATTTTTTGATGAAGTAATTGTAATTGTAAGTAATTACATTTTTTGATGAAGTAATTGTAATTAATCACATTTTTCAAGTAATTGCCCCAACTCTGCAAATAAGAGCCCTCAATACAGCAGAACAAGAAGAATTCAAATGAGTTCCTGATAAATGTAGCTGGCGCCATCTTGAGGCAGAGCACACAAGGAGCTTGACATTTGGAACTCTTCCGACCTATTCTGCCTACCACTTCCTGCCCACCACTTCCAGCCTTCCAGTCCAGATTGCTTTCAGCCTCTTTGACATCCCTGACCTTATTGATAAGCTCCCTGGAGCTTTCCTCTTACTGGCAGATGTTAAAGACTCATTTTTGTCTCAAAGATGGTGGAAATTTTGCCTTTTATGTTTGTCTTTTTTATCAGGTGAAAATTAGCTTGACAGAACTAGCTGACCAGATTCTATTCTAAATCATATCAAAGACAAGTTTGATCAGAGCACTTGGGCCAAAAACGACAATGTGATCCCTGAATAGCAATGATTTAACCTGATGTACTCTAATTGATGAATTCCCTCTAAGATTGGCACAAAAAAGTTGAAGATTGGAAAGGACTTTAGTTTCAATCCATACCACTATTCCACTAAAACACTTCTAGTTCTAAGTCACTCCATTAACAATTGAGAGCTGTTGCCACAAAAGGACCACTCAAACGATGTCGCACTTTATGACTGTACTCTTTTAATTACAGTACACGAGTCTTGTATCTTTAGGGGTTTATGGTCCTACTCTTTGCTTTTCACGTTTAAAGGCCAAGTTTCTTGAACTTCTTATCTCACCTGTCGGTGCCTTAAAACAGGGGTGTGCAAACTTATTTAGCAATGGGCCAAATTGGCCGGACCGTTGGCGCTCGCGGGCCACATAATACAAAACGGCAAATAATTTGTAGCATAAAATTCTACAATCTACCTACCGCAACTGCGGGCCACTGTCTATGGAAAATGACAGATCCTCTCGCGGGCTCCGCGAAATCAGTTCGCGGGCCACATATGGCCCGCGGGCCAGGGTTTGCACACCCCTGCCTTAAAAGATCAAGAATCTTCTTCACCCAAAGAACTCTCTAGAACCCACTGAATGAATTAGCACCTTTATATTATTGTTTGAATCCGTGTTAAGTCCTTTTTGCCAAAAGACAGGGTTGTTGTAAGTGTTCTATTCAATCACATTGCAAATTAATTAGGCATATTATTGGCCCAATTCCAGCCCGGGTTTCCTTCCAAGAAATATCGATAGTTGCCACGAACCTAGACTTGTTGAATAGACGGCAAAATTGAAACAACTTGGATTTGGCAAAATGGGCCGAGGAACTCAGGATTACAATAGCCTTGTTTTACCTCTAGCGGTATGATATAAAACACTCAATTAAGCAACCTTTGTACATGTCTCATTCTGTACCAGACAACATTCTTTGTGTTCTTTAAAACTGGCCTTTGGCAATAGCCCCATTTGTTGCCAGTGTACCGTACTAAAACATTGAAAAAAAGATGGCACGAAAAATCCCAACCATTGGTATCCCCAATATTTACCGCGTAATAATTGACCCCATAACAAATCGCCGCGTGACAGTTGATAAGCAACCTCGATTCACCGATTCTACAATTTGTAGCCAAATGGAATTTGCAGCGTCAACAATTGACTACGAAATACCGCTAAAAAGGTATCAAGAGGACCACTGGAAATATTTGCTAAAAAGTGACAAAATATCAAAACTATATTTTTTCAAATGTCCGAAAGCTCAATTTTGCCAAAAATGTTCCGAGTAGTCGTAGCACAAGGGTTGAGCATTCGACAACTTTCCACAACACCCCGGTTTTTAGTTGGAATCCAGGACCTGCCAAGTCCTAATCGACTGTCGTAAAAATTTACAAGCAGTACTCACGGCTTTAACACCTTAAACAGACCAAATTAAGGTTATTCCTGAGGGCGAGGTTTAATAATGCTTTAGAACTAGGTGGTGGCCCTGATGATATATTAAATGCATTTTGTTACAACAAATCGGCTTGCCTGTTTCCTTGTTTGATCTTGACTTAAAAATAAACCTTATTCCGCAATATGTTTAACAGAAATGGCAATTTTTCCACATATTTTTTGAAATTTTCCCTTATTTGTAATTTGGGACTAATGTCTTGTGATTTCCATCTATATTTGTCTAAAATTGCCTCAAATACACCAAAAAAGCATATTTTTTAAATATAGCTTTTGAATTATGTAAAGGATATTTTGGTCCAATGAGCATGGTCCTTCGAAAAATATCAAAAAATTCACAAAATATAACGAAGCATCTGTTCAATAGATTTCCATAAATGTTGACATGAATCCCCAACTTATTGTCGTTTAGATTATTAGAACATTTATTTTTTTTAAAAAAACGTGTACTCAAGTTTAGTTTTAGTTAATTTTACCTTTTATTTTGACCTACTTTGACAAAGTATATTTCCATGAAGATTTTTTATCTCTGCGGGTAAGGTCAAAAATATATGCTTTTTGCTTCGGAATTTGAGGTTTTTGTATACCCGGAACGATTTTTTGGGTTTAAAATGGACCACTTAAACTTTAACAGCTCAGCAACTGATCGACATATTTCAATCAATTTAAATTCAATACGTGTCTCAGAAGGCTCTAAAAATGTATTTTCCACGTTTTCAGCAATGCGCCCTTTTAGTGGTTTTTTAGTTAAAGATTAACTTAGCATTAAAATTAGTAAATCAAAGTTGTTTCTCTTGCCTTCCTGGGTCTGAAACCTTCCTCCGTCAAGTCCAAGATGATGAAAGGACCCCAAAATGGAATTGAATCAAGCACTACATATTCAGTTTTAAGCAGCTCTCCTCTCCAGGGGCAAAGTTACTTGATTATGATTAGTAGGGAAGGGCAAATAGTGTAAAAATATTTTTGGTAACATAAGCCCATTTTTCTGCGTTTTTGCTCTTTTCACCTTTATTTGCACTTTTTCTTAACGAGTTTGGCCAAAATTGACAAATTGTAAAGAAAATTTTAGGTTTTGAGATTTAATAACTTTTGAAAAAAAGAGTTTCAAGATCAAATTTTGAACCTGTCAGAAAAAACTTCCATTTAAAATCAAACATTCTAGGCACCTTGAAGAAGTATGTGCATTTCAGACAAATAGCATCCCATCCCCTGAGTTCAGAATCTCTATGCATGCAGATAACAAATATCAATCATTCCTAAAGAAACTCAAGTTATAGAAATGGAAGGATCTGACAAATGATGTAGATTGTAGGCTTAGGTTTGATGATTGCCTAGGTGATTGATTATAGATTATATAGATTGATTATTGATTCTACTAGATGATTGACTAGGATTGCTATTTCTAAAAAAAACTTACAAACTTGAAAACATCAACAACTAAGTACAAACTTGTCCAAGGACTTGGCAGCCAAGGCCTGCTCCCGATTCAGGCCCAGAATGGAAAGAGTTTTTCACGAGAAAGGCGGTTTCTTTGACTAAAAAAATAGTATTTTCAACGCTGAATTTAAAATGTGCTTATTTTTCGAATCGGACCAAGATTTTTGAAATGGCAGCCTTTTTCCTGCAGAACTCCTGAAATCAACAAATACCATACGCACCCTGTATATATCAGTGTAGCAGTACACAGTGCTTGCTTGATTGACTTGAGACATCATTTTTAAGTTCCAAGGATACTTGAGACCAGTTTTGAGATTAAGAGACAATGCCACATTTGAAATTGAGTTCTGATAATTGGGTCACCACCCAAATATTGAAGCAATGTGTCATAAAACACGCTTAAAACACACTTATGAATATTTTCTTTCATACAATTTTTAGGCACATATGGGACGCGGGTTGTCTTAAGTATCGGTGAGATCTATTTTTCCGTGCAATTTTCAATGGCAATAGGGCAATTGAAGTGTGGCTTTGTTGTGCCTTTTCATGGAGCGAGAGCGTCGACATCTGCCATGGCTAGCTCGCACTGTGCATGCACGTGAAAAGAGACAAAATTTAGCATTTCTAAAGCAAATGTGTCAAACTTGTAACATAATTTCCTATTTGATGAAGATAAACTATCATTACATTGCTTGAACAAGTCAATGCAACTTATTTTGCACAATTTCTTGAATTATGCCAAGTTTTGTCTCTTTGAAAGTGTATGCACAGTGCGAGTTGGTCGGCACACTTGTCGACGCTCTAGCTCCATGAAAAGGCACAACAAAGCCACACTTCAATTGCCCTATTTTTGAACAACATTCTCAAAGGACGAAAACGCACTTTGGTTAAGCCATGTAAAAGAAAGGCTCAAAAGATTTCGACAATATTTTAGGTACAGACAACCATGAGACCACCTCAGGAATGGAAAATTCAGATAATTCAGAAGATTATGTTCTAGAGGATGTTAAATGAATTTATTTCCTTATTGGCTCGTGGTTGATTTATAGAACTTGTGCGGCATTGTCTCTTCACCTCAAAACTAGTCTAAAATCCCTTTAGGACTTATAAATCACTGCTTTAGCTCAATTAAGCGCCGTGGATACTCTGAATTTGAATGACTTTTTAAGTTCAGATGCCAGTTATTTGCTCTTTTTTCGACATTAATTTGCACTTTCAACCTTTTTCTGCACTTGGTTTTGCACTTTCGGGTACATTTTGTTGCAACTTTTGGTAACTAAAAGGGTAAATTTATTTGCACTGTCTGCCCCTCCCTAATGATTCGTATTGGTTATTTTTTTGTTCTCTTTGGGCAGACAAATAAGTAAAAACCAAAGAACTTTTCTCTAGATGGCAAGGGAAAAGGTTTACAGTTATTTTCATAGAAAGTGAAATATTTTACTAACGTATTTGATTTTGTGATCAGCTTGCATTTTTTGTTTCGTTTAAGGTCCCTGTCGGTCCATTATTGACAGGACCCACATAAACGCGGGTTTGTTTAGCCGGAAGATGTCAAACGAATTTATGTTTCAACTGTAGCATGGTCTTTAGATCAAAAATGTTCACTTTTGATGTCATGATGATGATATGAACGTTTGAGTTAAAAACATACTTAATTTGAAAAGCTATTGCATCCCTTGTCAGTGTGTCTTTGTAGATTGTGCTCTTTGAAGATTATTATTAACAAACTTACCAATGCTTTACAAGAAGTTTGTACCTAATATGGTGCACAACAAACATCGAAGCAATCTCCGCGTTTGTTGTGTCAAACTTTCCAAGAGCTAAAGGATCCTAATTAACGAAAATACACCAAGCAATAAGTTTCGTCCTCTGACCGAAACGTCTTTCCTTATTTTTCTCGATTCAGCAAAGACCACCTGAGGAAATAGTCGTGAACGAGCAGTTTCCCTCAGGGGGTCCTATCATTTTCTTTTCAAAGTCCCTTGAATTGGTAAAAATGTAATGTCAGAAATCCGGTGTATACAAGAAGGAAAACTTTGTTAATGCGCAGGAATTCAAATGAATTCAAAAGGTTGGCTGTTTTCACTAACTTCATGCATCGATACAAGAATGCTTTGCGTGAAGGGAAAATATTACTTCGTATAGCAATTTAGGGAGTAGCTTCTTTTGGTAAATCTCTTTCCTATTGGTGAGACATGTAACGCTACAGATTTATGGCTGAAAGAAAATATCCTCCTCACACCACAGACGTGGGATTATCATGAAGTTTTTGACATAACTATCCTTTTGTATAAAAATTGCAAATAATAAAACTTTAAAAAAGCGTTTAAAGTATACCCAGGGATTTTCCACCAACGATGAGGACGACAGTGAAAGTCTTTTTAGAGAAGTAAAGTATGAGGGAACGAGCCTCTTATGCTGCAATCAATCCCAAAAAAACACTTAATCCAAAGATGTATTAAGGGTAAGCACACGTTCGAGTTTATATTTTACTTATTGTTTATTGAGTAGTCCACACAGAGCACTTAGAGGTGTCGTATGATGAAGATAGGATTAAAGTAAAATAGGGAAAATGAGGTCGGATATAATATGTCTACAATGAACCGCCGTTCCGAATTCAATCTAAAACGAACAATACACACAAGTCAGAGCTCGCAAGATTGGTCTCTAAATTTCAATTAATATGAGGTCCGTTCACCTTTGGAGAACACCCCATTGAGCCTAGCGGCCCTTAAAGCATGTTGAGGGTTCATGGATAAACCACACTGTCTCCCTTTGACCTCCAATAGAGAAACTGCCTACCATTTACGTAATTTATGTTGTTTTGAAACTCTTCGATTTATTGATTGAGCATCTTAAAAAATTGGAGAATCTGCAATTTTGTACAAGGAGATGGAGATTTCGGTTAAGGCACTAAAACCGAAAGCATCCTGGAGCAATAATGCATAAAAAACAATATGAGAAGAAATAGATCTGCTAAAGAACTTCTTCACCCGCTAAACTTTCGGTTTAGGGAAAGAAGCTCTTGTCGTCCTACTGTAGTACACGTTTAAAAATAACAAGCACACAATTCATACAAGAACTGGCACATTTCCTCGATTCGAAGAAAAGCTGGCAAAATTCGTTTGTTTGAAAGACTTCCTTTGATCTCCTTTACAGACCTCTCTTATTTCATTACATAGCCTTTCCTGTGGCTTTTATTATATGTTTGTATCCTCAATTTGTTGCAGGATGTTCGGCTTTGCTGACCTAGATGGAATGATCCAACCAATCCAAGATCTCATCCGGTTGGAATTAGCTATCTCGAAACATATCTGACTAGTTCTTCATAAGAAAGTTGGGAGGAAGTGAGACCTTATCTCTCTCTCTCTCGCTCGCTCTTCATCCCCGCTTTTCCCTATGGAAACCACCACTACCATGGATCTCGTTGCCAACTCCAATGCGAATTTGACCACTCCGGTCGACGAGAACTTAACCATTACAAACGAGTCGAATCTCACAACGATTCTTGACGCCATACAAACAATATCCTACTTCGAATTGGTTGTCCATGGCTTCCTCATTTCATTATTGGGCTTCTTTGGATTGATTGGCAATCTGTTCTCCTTCTACGTTTTCAGTCGTCCTTCCATGCGCAATAGCATCAATTGCTTTTTCATGGGCCTCACCATAATTGACATGTTTGTTATCACATCAGCCATCCTCATGTTCAGTCTACCCATGATGCAAGCTTATTTGAATGTGAATTACGGCGCCACTTTGTTCCATATTTACCAGATCATTACACCCTTCGTGTATCCAATCGGAATGATTGCCCAATCGTCCTCGGTCTATTTAACGGTATTCATTACCTTGGAGCGATATTTGGTTGTGTGTCACCCTTTGAAATCCAGAACCATTTGCACCTATCGAAGAGCCTTGAAATGTGTGATTACTATTGTGGTTTGTTCCACGTTGTACAACACGTCTCGCTTCTTCGAATACGAATACATCGCAATGGACGAAGAGACGGCATTTTTACAGAGCACCGCATTGAGGCAGAACAACCTTTACATTTCCCTTTACATGAACTGGTTGTACATGATCTTCATGTACATCATCCCTTTCACTGTGTTGTTCGTGGTCAATACGAAAATCATCCTGGAGATGCGGGCTGCCCGTAAAACGCGATCGCGGATGAATGCCACTCAATGTAATGAGGAGAGTGTGAGCATTATGCTCTTGGTCATCGTTTGTATCTTTATGATCTGTAATGCCCCCGCCATGGTACTGAATATCATGGAGACCTTGAAGTTTTCCGCCCCCAAATTGGCCCAAGTCTCCAATGCGTTGGTGGTATTTAATTCCTCGTTCGGCTTTGTTATCTACACAACGTTTTGCAAAAAGTTTCGGGAAATTCTCAAATCGTTGGGCACGTGCCGAAAAAGTACGGTGATTAATCTTCCTTTGGATGCTCTTCGCGCAACTGGTGCTCACTCCATGGTTCCTGGTGGTGGGATCCCCTCGAGAGATATCCAATCTATAAAGTTCAGGCGAAAAGCCCTCTCGGGAGCCACATTGAACATCAAATGTGAATGTGGAAATTTGGATCTTGTGGTGATTGCTCGAGCTCCACCCTCGAAGAGTCCATCTCCCGCCACGTTCATTTCATCGGCTCAAAGTTCGACTAGAAGAGCGTTTTTTCAACATATGTCCACTGAGGAGATCCAAGTGTGATGAGAACGGGTTATTTTTGCATTGGAGAAAACGGAAGTGTAACAAAAATTCTATGGTGAAAATATTTTATTATTATATTTTATGATACAAAATATCTTTGAATGTGGGAATCAAAAATGTTGTAATTCTTGGGTTCCTGCGGTTTGGTTACAATGTCTCATCTAGTTGGAATTAAATGTGAGAAGCCTCCGTTTCCTGGAAACAGTTCCTGTCGAAGTTGATGTGATTGTCGGTTAATGTCAGTCGTATTGACATATTTTGTAATTTGATGTCTCAAAAAAATTGTACCTGTAGCCAACGATCTGTTTTATGCCACATGTTATTGAAATATATTTAAGCATTCGGTTAGTGAGATAAACGATCATCATTGGAAAAAATATTTGTTTTGCATCCTTAAGAACAAATCCGTTCAAGTAAAGGGATTACCTAGGGGGTGAGGCATGGCGTAGTGCGTACTGCGTCGGGTTGTCGTGCGGAAGGCTGGGGTTCGATCCCGGCTGACTGCCA
>CM021321.1:4430357-4594281 GCA_010645155.1 Tigriopus japonicus
TTTCAATTAGGTTGATTGGGATATCTTTCTCAAAAAAACTCGAGATTTATGGCTTCAACTGGAGGACACGATCATGGCTTCGTTCATACCTTAGGAAAGAGCACAAATGCATAAGTCCAAGGGAAGACCTCTAGTCTGATGGAAGTCGAATGTGGAACACCGCATGGCTCCGTCCTCTCTCCGATTCTGTATACAATTTACATTGCCGATCTACCTCTATAGCTTAACCAAAACACGAAGGGAAATCTTTTCTGTTTTGCTGATGATACGACGGTTGTAGTAAAGGCCAAATCACGGAGTTATCTTGTGGATTGCCGCGAACGCACGGCAACAGATGTCCCTGATTTTATGCAAGCCAATCGCCTAAAGGCTAATCCAGAAAAAAACAAAGTTTATGGTTGTGGGAAAAGTTGGAAAGGCGAAGAAGCTCTGACATTCCAAGCAGAGGAACACGTTATCTCACACCTGCCAAATTGTAAGTTCCTTGGTGTGAACGTGCAACAGAATCTAAAATGGGATGAACCAAGAAGCACGGAAAGCATGGAGTGGGAGGGTAGTAATGAGAATTATGATTTCCAGCAGAAACGAACCATTTGCGTTCTTCTGACCTGGCTTGCATTGAGAAGAACACGTATTTCAAATTTCAGCCCAATCCAATGCTGGAGTGAAAAGTTATGCCTTCTCAAACTTATGTACTGAAGAGAGCATAGAATGAATGAGTTCGCCCTTTTGTGGTAAAACGATTACCAGAAAAGGGCTGGTTCATTCATTCTCGGTAGGATTTGCATTGTACTTTGAGTGAGCACAACTTGTGTCTCTGACGTTCGATTGAGCTGAAAATTGAAATACGTATTTTTGTCAACATATGCAAGGTCTCATTTGCAGAAGAACGTAATTTAATTGTTCTTACTTGAAATCATTATTCTCATTGCTAGCCTCCCACTCCATGATTCCAGTGCTTCTTGGATGAACCAACTAAAATCGTAAGACATGGAAGCCTCCGCTCAGACGTTCAACTGTGAATTTTTTAAAATCAAGTTCCATTCAATGTTTTGATAAGATTGATTAAACAATCATTTAAGGATGTCGTTTGCTGAATTCCAGCATCATATGTTCCTCTGTTCACGAGCAACAACGTTCCGAAATTTGTAACATTCGCAATATAGGTAGGGTTGCTACTTCTACCTAATTGTCGCGGTAAAGAGTTGTAAAAACGAGCAAGACGAAGTTGAATTTTATACTCATGCTTCATTTTGGTTGATTCTCAAAACAATGATGAAACATGCAGTAGCCGTACATCCCCGATGGAGTTTGCATATGACCAACTAGAGAACGTCAAATTCAATGAGGAGTAACGATGTTGCGCCGTTGTGATGGCTCTGGTGAATTCGAAAGGCAAAATACCCAACAGGGTAGTTGCTAACACCCTTGAATTGCAAATCCGATTCATTCAAAGGATCAGGAAGAGACCAGAGGAGAAAAAGAGCATCGTGACTCGATCAACAAGAAAAAGATGAAGGCCAAGGTGGACAGGAGAAGGCAAGGGACGAAA
The DNA here is from genome assembly GCA_010645155.1 of Tigriopus japonicus. NCBI lineage: Eukaryota > Metazoa > Arthropoda > Copepoda > Harpacticoida > Harpacticidae > Tigriopus > Tigriopus japonicus. The sequence continues at coordinate 4,431,910 of CM021321.1, forward strand.
ACTTCATCAAGAGGTGGAGGCTGTCATTTTGAATGATCCCACAAGGTCAATTGCCAGTTTGGCCAGAGAATTTGATACGAATAGGAACACGATGGCAAGGTTTATCCAAGATAATTTACTCTGTAGTAGGTCATACAGGCTACAGACTGGCCAAAGGGAACACAAAAAGAAGGTTTAACAAAAGCAAACGGTTGCTGAACATACTCAAGCACCCAAAACAACCAGAATTGTTTTGGCTCTTTTCTGAAGAGAAGAATTTCTGCCAAGATCAAAAGTTTCATAGACGAAACAATAGGTGGATAGCGATGAGACCAAAGGATGTTCCAAAGATCACGAAGACCAAGCTTCCGGCTACAGTGATGGTGTTTGGAGTGATTTTGAGCAAGGGCGATGCCATGCCTCCACACATCTTCGAGACACGCATCAGGATCAACACGGACATCTATCTGAGTGTTATGGAGGATGTGGTGTTACCTTGGATCAAGGAGACAACTGGTAACCGCCCCTGGGTGTGGCAGCAAGACAATGCATCCTGCCATGTATCCATGAGGAGAACTGGCTCGAAGAGAACTGCCACAACTTCATCTCCAAGGATACCTGGCCACCCAGCTATCCAAATTTGAATCCAATGGATTATTTTTTCTGGGGCGTGTTGGAATCAAGGACCAAAGGGAAGAGCCCACAGCACAAATACCTCCCTAATCAATGTCATCAAGGAGGAGTGCAACAAGATCGACGTTACTATGGTAAAGGCTGCCACCACCAGCTTTGGAGCCCGTGTGCAAGCCGTGGTGGAGGCTGAGGGCAAATACATTGAATAAATTACAATCTCAGCCATGTACTTTGATGCCATTTTTCAAATTTTCTAAATATATCATTTTTGGGCTGAGGTATACTAGTTTTTGTAATTTTGATGATTAATCGATAATTAGAACTAACAGCCCTGTCCATTCGCGCTAAATCGAGTGACAAATTGACATTGTTCCATAATTTTGTCGCACACTCGGAAGGGTCACAAGGTTCCAAGGATTGATTCCATGAATGCAGGCAAAGTAGGGTAATTTTTAAATAAATTCATTAGGACCCGTTTAAAAGTCACAAAAAATAAAACAAGAACTGGCTGTCTTTGCACTACAGTTTGTCCGGGATAAAGTGTTACAAAACTTTTTATAGTTGTTAATACTGATGTGACCAAATAATGTTTTTCGGCTAAGTGTTGCCACATTTGCCCTTGTTTAGTTTTTTGGTCAAAACTGCAACACAACCTGACTTCCATAAAATAAGGAGAGACATAGACTGTGGGTAAAAAACGGCGACACTTTTTATTTGGTCGCATCACTAGTTGTTACTCCAAACCAGACTCGAAAATGAATATGTTTGACTAATCAAACACGTACATTTTAGTGATGTGACTTGGGCACTTGGGCAAGCTTTTTTTCGTGACATCGTACACCGGGGTCGCCAATTTACCTTCAGTGAAATGGTATTCCCTTCTGCCTACCTATCTTCATAAACCGGTTTTTCATTAAGAAGCACAGAAACGCGCCCCTGACTTTTGTAACTTTGGATCAGGGTTGCAAATTTACCTCAAATTTGTGTTTGCTTGAGTTGGTTAGCAAAGCACAAAATCTCACTTGGGCGACCCTACCTTGCAACCTCCCGTGAAAAAACTTGCCCAAGCCCAGATTTCACATCACTAGTACATTAGAGTCTGGTAACACTGCTCGAGAGCTTTGTTTATTTGTTCAATACACTTGGACGGGTGAGCTAGTGATTCAAATCATGGCACAAAGCCGAAAATCCTCTCGGAATTTTGACACTCCGTCGCGCGAGGACATCGTCGCCCTCAAGAAGATCGGCTTCAGCGGTGCTCAGATCAGCCGTAAATTGGGTGTGTCACGAATGCAAGTGTCAAGGACACTCAAGAGATTCGAGGAGCTAGGTCACTGTGGAGATCGGCCGCGATCCAGGGTCAGGACTGTTCGGACAAAGCACGCGATCAAGATCGTCCGTGATCGCGTCAGGAACAAGTCTGGCCGATCAGTCAGGACCTTGGCCAAGGATCTTCGTGATTCTCTGCCAATGAGCAAGACAATTGTCCACCAGATCCTTCAGAAGGACTTGGGCCTGAACTGGAAGCCCAAGTCATACAGACATCTCCTGAGTGCAGCCACAAAGGCAAAGAGGAAGGATCGAGTGAAACAACTTTTGCGACGGATCAGGAAGGGCCCATCAGAGTTCATCTGGACTGACGAAAAAGTTTTTAATGTGGAACCAAATCTCAATAGAAGAACTGATGGCGCCTATGCCAAGGACCACAGCACTCTGGATGACAAACACAGGTTTGTAGGTCGTCACCAGAAACCAGCCGCTTTGATGGTATGGGCTGGAGTCACCACATCTGGAAAGAAGTCTCCTCTCGTTTTTGTTGAACAAGGAGTAAAGATCAACTCTCTCAGATATGTTGAGCTCCTTGAGAAGGATGTGTTTCCCTGGCTAGTGAGTTTGGAAGTGCCTTACGTTTTTATGCAAGGTGACGCCCCCGCACACACCAGTCAGGTCACTCAAAACTGGTGCAAACATCAGTTGCACAATTTTTTGCAGAAGACTGAGTGGCCGCCTTCCTCCCCAGACCTGAATCCTATGGATTTCAGCACCTGGGGGATCCTGAACAGCAAGGTCGGGAAGGTTCCTTATCCAAATGTGAAGGCTTTAAAGGCCGACATTGTTCGAGCTTGAGAGGAATTGCCGGAAGACACAGTTCGCGCCGCCGTCGCCCAAGTGCCCACTCGTCTTCAGCAGGTACGACAAGCCAATGGTGGCCACATAGAAAAAAAAATAATGGATAACATTCTCATGGATAATATCAACTTTCGCACAAAATTTTGATTTGATTGGTTTGGTACTTTAGAAATAGAAGCTATTTTTGGTGTAACTCTTTATCCCGGACAAACTGTAAAATAATCGACGTTAAACTAGTTGAAAATTAATATTAAAGACGTTTAAATAAAAAATACGTGTTATCTACTTACATTGCAAGTTTTGGGCTCAATTTGGTCTTAACTCTTAATCCTTCTCTAACAACCGTATAACATGAAACTACACACTTTTTAGGTCCCATCTTTTGTTCCTATATTGTTCCAAAGTTAGAATTAAGCGGAAAATGAACAAAAACGTTTAAAGGTGTTTTGACATTTACATATTATCAAATATATTTTCCCCAATGCAATAAATGTCGCAATAAAGATTTGAACAAGTGGTAGTGGCAAAAACACTTGATTTCAGATTTATTCAACAGTCATATTTCTTCACGACCAAAATTCGTTGCAATCATATCCAAATAGTTTGCAATCAATTTTGTAGATCTGTAACAATTCATTCTTGGTGTCTTTGTCTAACTGGGATAAAAAGTCCTTGGTTTGATTCTCATTATTTTGAGGGCCTCGACCATGCTCCATTTGATGATCAACGGTGTTTTGTTTGATTGGAATAAAGTCCTGTAGGTTAGGAAATATCTCAACGAGTAACTCTGCATCTTCGTCCAAAGTTTCCAAATGGCCAATGAACTTGAATCTGAAGAGAAGGGACAAAGAAACTGAACAGATCCACCTTTTTGTCTTTAAATACGTTTCAAGATGCTGCAAATGATACTTCTTTGTGTTCTAGTTAAAAGGTTTCTCTAGGTTTAAATTTCTGACCTCCCAAATTCCCAACGTGACGATTTTCACGTTACGATTTCTTGGGTGAAATTCTGGTACAAAACCAAAGCAAAGAAGACTTCTTCCTTTTGCGTTTCTTGAAAATAGAAGAAAATTGTTTCTGACTTCTTGCATGTAATCAGGTTTGCATCGGAAAAAAACACGCCGTTCTTTTCGGGTGGTATCTTTGGGCAGGGTTTTCGGGTTTTTCATTCCTGGGTTTTCATTTTTTATATTTGCAGTTTCTTTGATTTTATCAATCATATTAGTAACTCCTCATATTATCTTCTTTATATCAGCCCACATCAACATGTCACGATTGAGTTTTTGAAAATATGTCTAGTAACAAAGTATCATGCGATAAATTGTTATTTGTTAAAAAAATAGGAAATCAGCTAAAGTTGAGTAAAATCGTCAAAAGTTGCAAAAAGTCAACAGTTAAAAAAAGTTAAAAGGAATAAACTTGCGATTTAAAAAATTTGCCCAGAATTGAAGCAAATTTTTGGTCCAATTTGCCATTGATATGTCAATGAGTGACACTTTGAGGCCAGACAATGGCAAATTTTAACAAATATATTTCAACTTTGGGGCTAAAAACTTTTTGACAAAAACACAACTTTATCCGAGCTCTACGTACACGTATATATACCATTTCATCATAATTCACATCTTCTTCAAGTGTTCTAGGAAACGCTATATCCACGAAAATTGAGAAGTGATGAATTTGATTCTCACATTATGGGAGTGATTACCGTTTCATTTTACAGACCTGCTGCCGTCTCTAACTGCTGTTAGCAGTGTAGGCTTGCCAAAAAAATCTCAGTTTTCAAGGGTCAGATTTTCGAAAAATGTTGCATAAAGGGCAATGGTATGGTTAATGTGTGTTGAGAAGTATTGCAAAGTAATTTGAAAACAAATGGATAAATTAGGAGCCTTCAATTAAACAAATTATTTGTTTTTAGGTTTAGTTGCCCCAGGAACCGATCTCCTCTGGCCATCTTGTTATTCAAAGTCGGGCATTCCTAATTTCAAAGTTCGGAAGAACCCTCTCAACTTATGTAGCAAAATTTTAGATAAAAGCAACAAAACATACTTTTTTGCAAATACAATGTCAAGAATTGCTATTTCAACTTCAATTTGTGCAGATAAGAAAGGCATTGTTGCAATCACGAGGCCTAAACCTTCGTTTTAGTCACCTCGCATGCTCATCAGAAACATAGGTCTTCCGAACTTTTTTTCCCACCAAAAATGATGACGTCACTAGTAATAGCTGGAACTAGCAAAAAGGTCAGCACAATTTTGAGGGACGAATTAGGGTCATTTGGTGCAAAAAAGAGAAAAGCCCGTAAACCCCGCCCTGGCGGGCTTTTCGGGTTGAATTTTCCGGGCGGGATTGAAGCAATCCTGCATGCAAGTGACTCGACTAATTTCTAGATGATCTCACCTCGTCTCACAAATTCGGCATAAACTTGTGTAAGGGATCCAATGATGAGTTCCAAAGCTAAGATGCTTGCCTTGTATCTCATGAATAACAAACTTGACAAAGTTTGGAAAATTCACTTCCAAAGTCGTTGAATATACAGATTTTTTGGCATGCACTTTTCGTTTAAACTCCAGAACAGGTTGGATAAAGCGATCTTCCTTAAGTTTCAGAAACTTTGCCACATATGCTGACACCAACCTCTTCAAAGGATGGCGAACAAATATCATTTTGAATGCATTTTCTGGCAAGTCGTCGACACCTTTGGACAACGTCATCATTGTTGAATGTAGCTCGGAGGTATTCAAATCCCTTGGCACATCAGGTACCACATGCGAAAATACTGAGTACCAAAATGAGCTGGCCACCTTTGGAACGTGACAATAGGCCAAACCAGTCTGAGGCTCCGTCAGAAATAAATGAAAATTCGGCTCCGACCTCCACAAAAATATTCTTGATCTGTATCGGTGGCACTCTCTGTTAAGGCGAATAATTCTTGATTTCTGAATGAGATCATATTTGAATGATTTTTCGAGAATTCCATTCGTGTCTTGAGTGTTTTGAGTGTTGCTGTTGGGTGAAACGCCGGTAAGATATCCCTTGGATGCCTCTCTCAGAACGCTTGGACAATAGTTGAATTGGATGAGCAAGGATAAGTATGGACTAACATTGTGATTATCGAAAGCCGCTCTTTATCATCAAGCCAACAATCGCCTTAAAAGTAAATGAAAAACAGATCCGGCTTCTCAAAAAAACACTGAAATCACTTCTTTCAAACGAGTTTTTGGATCCTAAGAATTTGTCCCAATGTTCCCATAGCTATGTCTCAATCTCTGGCTGATTTGAGCTCTGAATCTGATGAGTGTGCTAAAAATCACTAGGTTGCCCTTTCCTTTCTGAATGCCACACATTTAACTTCCACTTTAACAAAAAAATAGAAAAGACTCTGTTACAGATCTTATCGTGTATTTTTTTCAGATTATGCATTGAAATTACTCAGTCATGATTGATGATATAGAAGAAAACATGCTTGTTAGAACTGGTGAATGTGACAACACATTTCATGGAAATGCATTTAATTTCACTCTTTCCGATTTTTTTGCATTTTTCTTTTTTTTGGTTGTCATTTTTTGCATTTTTTGGCGTTTTTTTTTTAATTTAGTGCATTTCTCTGACACTTTTTCTCTTTTATTTACATTTTTGGCCTTATTGTCAAAATATGATGTTTTCCCCAAATTCATAAAGAACATTCATGTTTTCTTGCCTTTGACATTTTTCACCAAATTTAACAACTTTCCTTTCTTTTTCCCTTTGAGATGCTTAGCTAAAATTGTTTTTTTTGTTGAGGTTTTGATGACCAATCACAAGTGCAATTCTCAGGTGCAATTCCTTGATTGGATGAAAGATATACATGTATTGCAAGTAAGGAAGAGAAGGATTTTTGAGCACCATGTTTGAAAACTTTTAGCTTTAAAAATTTAACATTTTTCTTTGATGTTTGTATCGTAAGCATTACCAATAATTTTTTCAGTTAAAGAATGAAAGTGTGAGAACAAATCTGTTTTAAGTGCAGATCTTTCAGACCCAAAACCCAAAATTTTACCACACTAACAACAATTTCATTGACAACCATATTTTAATTTGACATTTTTTATTGAAAAACCAAGAGTTATTAATTTTTTAATGGTCTTTATGGCCACTTAGTTTAGTCCAAATGTACCTCAGTTGTGCGCTCTTTTTGCATTTTCTTTTTCATTTTTTGGCAGTTTTGTGAAATTTTTGATGCATTTTTTGGAGTTTTTATTTGCATTATTTGTACAGTCCTACTGATGAATGCACTTGCAAAAAGAGCGACCATAAAGACTGGTGTCTATTCAGCGAGTCATGTAGAAACATACAAGTGTTTGAATTGGTAATCGCGATTTAAAATGTCATATGGCCCTTTACGTATTGAATTCAATGGATCATTTCAACGTAATATAAGTCAATAGTTAAGGGCATTTGCGAGGTTACCATGTCGAAAAACAGACCAGATGGCATTGACCATAGAGTTCCATAGAGAGGACATTGTTGTCATTTTCTCTGCCTTGATAGCACCTGATGCTAGCCAGTAGTTGCGTGAAAAAGCAATTATTTCCGACGAAAATTCATAGAAAGTTGCCCGGGCAAATGGAAGATCATAGTATAAATGTCACTGCATAGGACATATTTTCATTGCCAAATCAAATAGATGTGAAAATTAATGCCGGGCATCCTAGTATAAAAAATAATAGTTGACCAAAATATGATATTTCATGTAGTTCACAATACTGTTGCAATTAAATTGCATCTCTTATAGTAAATTAATCTTTAGTCACACACATGCCTTTGAGCACTTAAAAATGTTGGTAGCTCCCCCTTATGGCTGAAATCCCAACTGGATGGCCACATGAGCGTCCAAGGTCTTCAGGGTGATCTGAATAGTGTGCACTCCTGGGCCTCATTAAATGCGATGTCTTTCAAAACGGAAAAGTGTGTTGTCCAACATTTCGGTACAAGTACAATGGCTGGCCACTACAGAATTGATGGGAGGGGATTGGCTCAGGTGGAAGTCCATAAAGATTTGGGAGTGAAGATCGATAACAAGTTGACGTTCTCATTTCACGTCGCTTATGTCACTGCAAAGGCCAGAAGGATGGTGATTTTAATTCTGCGTCACTTTACCATCAGGGACTTGTCAACAGGGTGGCCAACATTTTTTGAAGCAACAATGGTAGCTAAAGTAAAATCAATGCTAGAAAAATGCTAGTTGTGAAGTGGAAAACGCTAGAAAAATGCTGGTTGTGAAATGGAAAATGCTAGAAAAATGCTAGTTGTGAAATGGAAAATGCTAGAAAAATGTTAGTTGTGAAATGGAAAATGCTAGAAAAATGCTAGTTGTGAAATGGAAAATGCTAGAAAAATGCTGGTTGCGAAATGGAAAATGCTAGAAAAATGCTGGTTGTGAAATGGAAAATGCTAGAAAAATGCTAGTTGTGAAGTGGAAAATGCTAGAAAAATGCTGGTTGTGAAATGGAAAATGCTAGAAAAATGCTAGTTGTGAAATGGAAAATGCTAGAAAAATGTTAGTTGTGAAATGGAAAATGCTAGAAAAATGCTAGTTGTGAAATGGAAAATGCTAGAAAAATGCTGGTTGCGAAATGGAAAATGCTAGAAAAATGCTAGTTGTGAAATGGAAAATGCTAGAAAAATGCTAGTTGTGAAATGGAAAATGCTGGAAAAATGCTAGTTGTGAAATGGAAAATGCTAGAAAAATGCTAACTGAAATTTCCTTGGATCCCAAACTCTTTGAGTAGATCGAACAAAAGACCATGATCTACCTTATCAAAGGCCTTGGCAAAGTCAAGATAGACTACATCAACTGATTGGTGACTTTCAAGCCCCTCAATGATCTGCTCGATTTGGTCAACTAATTGGGTAACTGTACTAAAATGGGCTCGAAACCCATGCTGCCCTGGGGGAATGATATCATGAGCTTCCAAATACTCAACAAGCTTGGACTTCATGATCTTCTCAAAGACCTTTGCAATGCTGGAGGTCAGAGAAATGGGCCTATAATTACTAGGGAGTGACTTATCTCCGCCCTTAAAAATTGGAACGACAAGAGCTACTTTTAGAGAAGAGGGAAACTTGCCCTGATCTAAAATGCGACGTATCAAATAGGAGAAAACAGGGGCAAGAATCTGTGAACGTTTTTTCAGAAACTGAGATGTCACACCATCAGGTCCAGGAGAACTCAAGAACTTTAAGCTCTTGATGGCCTCAAAAGCATCTTGATCTGTTACCACCAGATCCTCCAAGTGATTGTCCTGACTATCAATGCCAGGCTCATCAACAACATTACTACAGTCATGACCTGCTCTACCAACCCTTTTCGGAATTGAAAATACACTTGAGAACTGATCTCCAAGCATATTGGCCATAACCTCACTATCATTGACGGTTTTATCGTCGACCTCAAAAGGTCCTACTGGATGCTTCATTTTTCTCTTTGTGTTTGCAAAAGAGAAAAACGCTTTTGGTTTCGTCTTAGTCTCCTGAATCACTCTACTTTCCTTCTTTAACTGATCGGAATCAATGGGGGCCCTAATTTTTGATTGGACCACATCCAATTTGCTTTGGAGGCTGTCTACAACAAATTTAAACATTTATATTATTCTAATATAGTTAGTCAGACCATAAGGCAAAACGAAAAGTGATTTCTCTTCAAACAAGGCTAGAAATTGAAACGAGTTATGGACCAAAAGAGCGCTTCATTTTTTGTTTCATGTTTCACTTATACCTACCAAAATCAAAAGCAGACATGTATTTTAAAGACTGAAATTTCACACCAAATATGAACATTTCTGGGTTCAGGAACCTTTTCAAGTTATTTTCCCTATTTTTTTTCAATTTGCAATCACTCAACATCAAACATATAAACAACTTAAATTTCAAAGTTAATTCTGCTTGTTAAGATTTTTGTGGTCAGCTACATTTGATTTCAAAAAATCCTTCTTTTTACAAAAATAGTTCTGGTCAGAAGCCCTTTCAAATTCAACTTTTTACTGAAACACTGATTCATCCATTTTAAGTTTAAAAAGCTGTTTTTCTGTAGTTGGTGTTTTATTTCCATCACCAATTCAATCTTTTTTTGACACAAGTACTGCTTTGAGGCCCTTCTCAAGTTGTTGGTAAACAAAGCCTGTAAATAGAAATTTGGTTACCTGCACTATAGAACCCACTTAAAAAAGAAAAATTGGAAGAGTTGTGATCAGTGATGGCATATATATAAAATCCATTTTCTGCCACCTGGCAGAAAATGGTGGCAGAAAATGGCTTTTATTCATGCGAAAAAAGTGGCAGAAAATGGCAGAAAGTGGCTGAAAATGGCAGAAATTAAGTTTTCTAAAACTCATGTAAATCAATGTATTCAATAATTGAAGGGATAAAATTTGGCACTTTTGGTCTAAGTATGGCCTTACCATCCCTTCAAAAGCTCATTGCGTCGAAAAGTTTGTGAAATCAATGTCCTCGATTCGTTTTTGAGTTTCCCTCGAAGTCAGGGTGGCCAAATCGAGCACTTTTATTTCGTCTTAAATATACACCGAGAGTTAAAACTTGAATGCAATTAAATTCTGTAATGCTCGATGTTGTTAATTTGTTTGATGTATAAATTACAACTTAACAATCTGTTCAAAAAAAGGTCTGGTTTGCAGATGCTTGCTTGCTAAAAACCGAATTAGTTTCAAATGCATTACAGCGGAATCTCATTTTAAGCAACTTTTCTGTCAGCTTCAAAATATTGCTTGTATCGAGATTTTGTTAATATTGAGACTCAAGAAAATTGGCTCAAGAAACATTAAAAAATACAGGAAACTATTTGTGATAATGACTCAAAAACTTAGCTTTTAAAAAGTAGTCATTAAAACACACAAATTGACATTACAAGTACATGCATTTATATCTCCAGTACAAAGCTTAAGAACTTGCTTCAATCTCAGTTTGACAGAAAATATGCAAGAAAAAAGTACAATTTTGCCTTCATGATTGTTACATTATTAAATCCTTACGGGGACAAACAACTTTTTAAAAAATTTGAGCCTTCCAGGCTTTCATACTGATGAAGTTTTTTGCTATTTTTTTGGAATACCTCAACTGCAAATCTTCTATTCTGAGTTTGACCTTAAATTACCTCAAATTTGAGAAACTTTCTTGGGATGACAAGACTCTTCCTTATGGACGGCAGTCGGAGTCACTAGCTTGCTACATAGACGCCAACACGACAGCTGACTCAGGCCAGCCAAGCCATCCCTCTACTTGCACTCACTGTCTTAACTATCAGGGTTGTGGGAGGGGTCGTCGCGATACAAACGTATGTACAACCGAGTTGAACTGATGTCGCGATACAAATTTATGTACGACCGAGTTGAACTGATGTCGCGAGACAAACGGATGTATATGAAGGTTACATGGACTGAAAATCCACGTACATAGAAGCCACCGTACATAAACAAATCCAAGTGGACGGCAAAGTCAATCAGGGTTGCCAAAAAATGCTAGACACGCCATTACTATTGGCACAATTTTCTATAAATTATTGTTTGGTATATGTACATGTTTCAAAATTTGATTTGCCAAGGGTGATATTATCTCCTAAAATGTAATGTTTTATGGAGGTTTTTGATATCCTATTTCAAGTCACTGAAATTCTAATGACTTTTGTAATGAATTTGCCTTCCAAAACAAATAAAGCTTTTAGCAAACAACTTTAAACACACTTTTCCTGACCCACTCACTATACAAGGGTTGTATAGATCTGCCAACAGTAACTCGTTGGTAGACCAAATATCATATAAACATTAATTGTAGAAATTATATTAATGATTAACTCTCTTTACAGGGAATCCCATTCCTTGTAGCAGTATTTAAATATCCGCCCCCCCCCCCAAAAAAAAAATATATCAAATGGGAATAGTAAATGAAACCATAATTGAACAAATTTTATGCTGAATGTATAATAAATCACAAACCCACAGAGATATTTTATTGGCCTTGTGGTCAAAACTTGACATACGCTTCTATTCTCACAACCATTTTGGGATAGTAAAATCTCCTAACAAGAGGGGCACATCATCCTATTTGGCACCTCTAACACACTTCCAAACTGGCAAGACTACCATACCAGGTATACAGCTCCCCATGACATCATAACTCATTTACCATTTCCAGATTTATAATGTTGCCAAGTTCAAGCATGGGTTAGGAGCTGAAATAGGTTTAGTCTTAATCTACCTACAATGAAGATCATGGAGAGAACTTGCATAATTATTGAATGAATAAAACAAAAATATTATTGCAATATTATTTCTGAAAGAAAAATGTGTTTCTACTAACTGCCATGTGTGTAGCATATTTTAGCAACCCTGATTGACTTTGCCCTTCACTTGGGTTTGTTTACGTACGTCGGCTCCTATGTACGTGGATTTTCAATCCATGTAACGTTCATAACGGATGTACTACCGAGTACAACTACTACTAGTATCACTACTACTGATGGATACAAGTTCAAGATGAACGAATGACTGCAGGAAGGAGCTGTCACTCCAGAGTGATTTGAAGGCATGAACTTAACTTCACGTAGTTGAGGCTCTGTTTTTTTATCTAGATTAGGGAGGCAACGAAATTTGTGTTCAATTTAGGGTCCATACCACCTTTGGCAGTCCTCTTTAGATTTAAGTTTCTGACCTGTCTGAAGCCTTTACTCAGATTTGATATTCGTATAACCTCCAACAAGTGTGATTGAACATGCTCAAAATGGCATGACCTAGATCTAATGTATTAACAGATCACTTGTATTTGATTACTTTACGTCTACAACGCTCATATTTTGACCCAATGGCATGGCTTTACGTCCACTATTTCTGGCAAACCTGAAGTCAGCTATCGTGTCGGCGTCTATGTAGCATGCTAGTGACTCCGACTAACGTCCATAACTCTTCCTTGGGTTGTTTATTTTCCATTAGGTTTTGCTTGGCAGACACAGAAATTTGTTTCACTCTCAAACATGGCGCATTTGTTGGTGAAGCTAATATGTGCTTACATTATTTTTTATAATTGTCGATAAATATTTTTTAAACTTTAAATAATCTTTAAAATAGCTCTTGTCGAGTGGCATTTTGTACAAGTTTTAGTGATTCTAGGGTTCAAAATGTAACTTTTCATTCGTCTGACTCAAACGTGAAAAATGCAAGGTGCAAGAGCCCCAAAAAGTGCGCAAACTGGGTCCTAAAAAGTGCAAGATTTGCGCAAAAGTACAAGATATGGAAGCGCTGCATCGATCTTTTTAGAAGTGCTGCGTTTTTTTTGTTTTTCTTTGTGCTGTGACCAATTTAAGGAAGAGAAGTTGGCCAAAAACTTCACGAATGTTTCTTATATCGAGATTGGGGAAAAATGTTAAATTTCTTATGTCGAGAATTCTTATGTAGTAAAAATTTGCTCAGCTCGGAAAAGTTGCTTACATCGCGAAAATTGCTTAAACCGAGATTGCTTGTATCGAGATTCGACTGTACTTTAAAACCAAATCAGCAAAATTTGAACTCTAGTCCCAAACAAGTCATTTTCGTTTTCTTTGAAAAAAATCAAAATTGGGGCTTTACAAAAAGTTGCAACAAATACTTCCTGGGACACATTTCATATATTAATTCGTTTAATTGATTACGCTATTAATCAATAAACCATATGATAACATCAAGCATTCTAGAAAATAGGGATTATTCTTAAATCCCATGTCAACACTATCTAATAATTAAGTGACTTTGAACTGCAAAATGAATATTTTTTCCAAGATGATAATCATATTATTAAAATGAAATATGATAAAAGTATATCATAGGAGTTTTTGAATATTTCACATAAACTTTTGTCATATTATCAATTGAAGTTCTCATCTCAGCCTGAATTATTATCACTCTATGGCACATGAAAAGAATGACAGATTTTAAACCAAGGAATATCTTGTTTAAAGACGTGTTTTCAAATACAATGTGTATTTCTAGTTATTTTAGCATCAGCAATGATGTTTACATTTAATTTTGAGTTAGTAGTTGTTGCTATTTGTGTATTGAGTATTTGTGTAAACTTGAACCATAGTTGACTCTTTTAATCTTATTCTACAAAAGCAGATTTGTAGTTGAACATCAGTCTATGCGTACTTTTGTCTATTAGCGGCCATTTTCTACCCTTTTCTGCCATTTTCTGCCACTTTCTGCCATTTTTTGCCATTTTCTTGGGCAGAAAATGGCAGAAATTCAGTAAGAGCCAAAATTTGTATCATCGTTACCGACAATAAATTTGCCTGGCAGCTGGGATTCGACAGCTGCCAGCTGCGTTTCATTGTTTAAGAAGTAAAAACGTCCTCCATCAGGACACGAAGACGTCGTAGCACGGTGCCAGTGCGTCAGGCTCGTGTCTATGAGGAATTGAGTTCATAGCTTGCCCACTGCATTGAAACTTTTTTTTTAAATTTTCTATCTTTGGCTCCTGAAAATTAAATGGATTTTAATTTTTAGCATTAACATCGCACTAGGTTTAGGTTGGTTTAGGTTAGTTTAGGTTAGGTTAGTTTAGTTAGTTTAGGTTAGGTTAGGTTAGGTTGGGTTAGGTTAGGTTAGGTTAGGTTTAAGTTAAGTTAGGTTTAAGTTAGGTTTGGTAAGGTTTAAATCACGCTATCGGTAGGTAAATTGATTTGGAGGGCTTGGACTTCATTTTATGTCGGTTCTAGTGGTAAGCTGTCGAATCCCAGCTGTGCAGGCAAATTTATTGTCGGTAACGACGATACAAAATTTGCCATCAATGCAGTCTANCTTACAAGAGCACTCTCAGGCTCTGTCTTGACCCCCCCCCCTTATTATTTATATAATATTATTGCAAAAAGTATTGCAAAATTTCAAGTTAGTGGTGAATTTTAAGTGCACTGAAATACAACCAACATATGTCACACAATGTTAACAAGACCAAAATTGCAATCAAATGCATTTACCAATTTTGCATTTGTAAATTGTTCTTGTATCAAATGGAGATAATCGATTCGGTGTCAAACTAATACTGAGATCTGCATTTGCAAATGCACATCAAATTCCACCCATTCCAAAACCAGCCAATCAAGACCTCGACATGACAAGTGAACAGGATTCAATTGCAATATTAGGAGAGCTATAAAAGACTTATTTTGCTTTCGATAACATCAGTTTCAAATTTACTTGGATCTTCCATTCAACCTCCAACATGACTTGCAAACCGATTTCCGTGGCCTTTCTGATGACTTTGATCTTGATAATAGATATTGGGGTGCATTCCGTGTACGCCCACAGAGGTGGGCGTGGCCCTCACGGAGGGCGGAGACCCTCTGGTGGTCGTTGTCAGAAAGTTATTTTCTTTCCCGTCACTACACCAGCTACGGATGAAACATGTGCCACGGATTACGAGGAGCGAGACACCAACGAACTTGAGGAATTGCCAAATAGAGGCCTCCCTCAGGAAGTTCTTGAAGTAAGCGTATGTTTTTATCCGCGTCAAGACCCATTGCAAGCATGCTTCCAATGCCGATTTCATGCGTATTTTAAGCCTGCTAAGGCATTGTTAAACGGATTGTTTGGTTCAATAACTATTACGTAGCAGCTAATATTTTAGTTTAGAACTTAAGAATGTAAAAATACCTTAAAAAGGGAGAAAGTCAATTGATAAAGTTTACTTAATGCTTTACTTTACAGGAAAATCATAGAGATTTACAACTAACCCTAAGCATTTCAGATCGTTGGACAACTAAATGGGTTTAATTGTTTTTTTTCTTTTCTTTAGACAGTAGGCGCAGGGAATAATTTCACCATTTGTTGTGGTTGCATCAATCCAAGGGACTCTGAGCGCTCAAGCTTTAAAGCGAAATCTTTTACAGTGGAAAATTATCTACGAGCCATCAAAATTGAGGACTAAAGCCTTTTTGATTCTGTGGGGAAGGATTACATTCACCCAGTTTTTCTATAATGAAGGAATAAAGCTGCATAACACAAGTGTTCTTATTGCTTCGATGCGCTATTTTCTGTTTTTTCTGCCTTTTGAGATACTGTTATATGCTAGGAGTATGATATAATGCAAAAAATCATGCACTTGAACAAGAAGCACGGAAATCATGGAGTGGGAGGCTAGCAATGAGAAATATGATTTCCAACAGAAACGAACCCTTTGCGTTTTTCTGCAAACGGCACCTGGCTTGCATTAAGAAGAACACGTATTTCAAATTTCAGCCCAATCAAATGCCGGAGTGAAAAGTTATGCCTTCTCAAACTTATGTACTGAGGAGCACATAAAATGAATGAACTCGCCCTTTTGTGGTATAAAGATTACCACAAAAGGGCGAGTTCATTCATTCTCGGTAGGATTTGCACTGAACTTTGAGTGAGCATAACTTTTGTCTCCGACGTTTGATTGAGGTGAAAATTAAAATACGTATTCTTGTCAACATATGCAAGGTCTCGTTTGCAGAAGAGCGTAATTGAATTGTTCTTACTGGAAATCATTATTCTCATTGCTAGCCTCCCACTCCATGATTCCAGTGCTTCTTGACTTGAATTAAGGATGTTTCAGAGAAAGTAAAATACAAATTAACCACCAAACATCCGATTGAAGTCATTATTTTTGGGGCAGTTGCCTCCAATGGTTTACAAAAAGCCTCCGATATTTTTTAAAATGGATTTAAGGTTCATACCAAGGTTGCCTGAATATTTTGAAGGACCTTTCAACCATGGGCTACCACGAAGGCATTAATAATCACTCCACTAGCTAACAACTATGTTTCAATTTGACCTCAAGAGGCGCTGATCAAGGCGTATAAGCTGACATCTTTTGCAGGGTTATTTGTACATTAGGAAAATGGTAAACTGTTGATTCCGTCCCAGTTTGGAAGAGGTGATCGAGAAAAATATGCGATATTCTGAGTAATATAATCATGAAATACTGAATAAGCGATTCTTTAAATATAATTATAACTTTCATCATAATTCTCTATGAAAAAATCTTATTTGAAACTGAAGATGGATTTTTGCATCTTTTATTGGGCATCCTGTAGATCTCACGAAAGCTAGGTCCCAGCTTTATTTTAAAACTTGAAAGTGACAGTAGAACCATGTAAACTTAGGCCCAACTTGAAAAAATACAATGTCTTGTAGGAAGGTCTTCAAACCGTTTTCAAGCCTTACGTCATGATCATGCATTCGGGTTTCTTCATTGCTATCCTTTGGCCACATCCAAATATTGATTTGAGATTTCAATTTCGTTTTCACTAGCTTCTTTTGTTAAATATTTGCTTTTCTTATCTCGGGTCCCAAGTTCGACGTAAATTTACTTCGTCTTAAAAGAAGATGATTCTCCCACGAAAATTTTCTGGTTTCCCTCGCAACATGTATCAATGCAAGTTAAATTCCAAGCTCTGCTATTTCGTGTCCCAATAAAATGTCATGTGATGACTTAAATAGTCATTTGCTTGAAAATCTCCTGATGAACAGATGAGATTGTAAGGCTGTGTACTCATATATCCTCACGTACAGACGTCGTGCATCAATTTATGTCATTATTTACATATTTTCTAGACAAATATTGTTCAATTTTTGATGGAACGATCATTCACAAATTTAGTCAAAGAGTACGAACTTTGCTCGTTCGTAGGCCACCTTGACCGTCAAAAATTCATTGGCTTTTAAGGTAGTTTCAGTAATTATAATAATGTATATTGCGACTCTTAGTCAAGTCATGGCGCCTAAAAAGGAAAAGTTGTAAAGTGCAATTTGATTGAAACCGAGCTGTAAGCTCCCAAATCTTGATGGCAAATTTATTTACACATTAAAATTGAACCTACATTGTTTCACCTTTGATGAGGGTGTACTTTTGATTCTAAGGACTCTTCGCGGCAACGATAAAAAATACAAGGAATTGATCCTCAAGTACCTTTTTGAAATTGGGTTCGAGCCAATGAAGAGCGTGTCCAATCTTGTTCAGACAATCTTCCTTTGGTAGCTTTAGCTCCAAGGTGTCCTCATCAACGGCGTCTTTTTCAAAGAAGAACCGAATTTTGTCCCCGGATTCCAAGAAATAGTCATCCTTTGCCTGTAAACATTTGTTTAACAAGGTATTCTCCTCCTACAGGAACCAAAAACGAGTGTTTCATATAATGGTCGATATGACTTACATACCTGGTTATGAGATGTTGTTGAAAACACGCCGTGGTGTTCTTTAGGGTCCATTTCTCGCACCAATTTGAGACAACTTTCCCGGAGAGTCTTCACTTCGTCCTGAGTTAAAAAATCCTCTATCACGACCAATCCATCTCGGACGAATTGGTCAAGTTTAGCTTGAGTTAAAGCCATTTCAAAATTTTGCTCGAATGATCTCACTACTTCTGGTTCCAATGTCACTTTGACCCAACGTCATCTGTATTTGTTTCGAACCCAACAGTCAAACCGGATTTTCTTCCAGAATTTGTTTTATCACGTGTCAAAGTAATTTATTTTCCTTTCCCAACACATCTTGGACCATTTTGGAGCTAAGCTCAAAATGAATCGATTTTCCAGAAACACATTGACAAATAACCAACCCTTCATGTTTAACAGTTAATTCAATCTTCTCTCTTTGACAGAGACATCGTCGCGCACGTATGTTCAGTTTGTCAACATTTGTTTAGTCATTTGCTAGCAAAGACTGACCCCATTTCTCATGACAATTTTGAGGAACTCCGCAACACAATCATGAAGATCGCAGATTAAAAAAAAACAGTGAAATGTTCATTTTTATGGGGGCAAGCGACACAGCGAAACATCTAGTTTAGTACTTGATCATGATGGGTAAATTACGCATTTAAACTGGCTGATTGCCGATGCATTGGTTGGCAAAGACTGCAGAATTGAGATGAAAAAAATCAAACTGAGGGATCAAAACCCCAATTCATTGGAAAAATCAACTCTAACAATAGGGAAAGTACCAAGTTTCAAAGATGATTGCTCTTCCTAGCATTGTTATTCATCTTTCACCAACCAGTCTTGGAATTTGAGGTTGCCCGAAAAGATGGGAGGTACTTTCCGTTCTGAGGGCTTTCCGTAAATACGCACGGTCTCACTTTTTCGTTGTGGTTATTCCAACCAAAGGTGTGCGAGGTAAATCACCGACAATCAAATAAAGACGCCGGCTATGGATGACCTACCGGTAGTCTCGAGGGGAAAACCGGAATTCGGGGTCAGATGTCACCGCCATTATTGATTAATGGGGTCATTCAAAATCCTAGTTTCCTTTAGGATAACTTGCTCACGAATCTAATGATATTGCAGTTACTAGACATTACTATCTCTGCCAATGTTGTTTTTCTGTCATAATATACGTTTCATTTTATACTAAACGGATTCTGCGATATAATTTGACCTGATTTATATTCATTGTTGTTCACGTCATTTCAATGAAAGTGATAAACATGGCCTTCTTAATTTGCACTGAGAGTTTCCAAGGTTATTGTTTTTTTTTTATCTTAACTTCATTTCCATTGGCAAGATTCAATTTTCTAAACATGGTTTGGGGATGTCTTCAAGGTTATTTCCCTTTTTATGACAGATTGATGCCCAACCAGTTTAAGATAGGTTTTCTTGACCCTGAGAAAAGGTTGATTTAGAAATACATCTTTCCGGGTTGCTTGTGCAAATAAAGCCAAGAAAACGTCAAGGTTAACGTGAAGTACAGACGAGTAGATCAAATGCCTTAAAGTGGGTTGCGAAGCCAAATCTGAGAAACAAACCAGTTTGAAATTCGAATTAATGTTGATTAAAGAACGAGTGATTGAAAGAGATCGGAAAAGTAACTAATGAGTCGAATGCTTTGTTTGGCTCCCTAACGTAAAAAGGATGGAGTTCAACCTAAAGCAGGGTTAAATAAACCTTATAAAACGTGTATATTTAACAAACTTTCAAGTTTGCGATTTCAGGTCATTTATCATTTTTTTCCTTTGAATTTCAGTCTCTGTTTAGTTGGGATGATTGAGAAAACTCTTTAGTGTTTGTCCATTTTATTTTGTGAATATCCTCACTCCACGCACTTGTAAAGGATGTCCGAAAAGGAAATATTTTTGTCTTATGGCGAAAAAACGGGTTTAGGGGTAAGCTAGACAATTCGAAACGTTTGACCACATCAGTTATTTCTTACTGCACTCTCTGAAATGGGGTACATGTGTCTGGTCTATTCTAATTTGAATGTTGTTGTTACTGTATGTGGGATTGTTGAGCAAAGCGAAAAGTTGCACATTTCAGAAACACATCAAATCCATCTTTTCCTTCTCGATTTTCAATTTTAAGACGGCATTTAAAAGGAATTTATTTAGTGTTGATAGATAGTATAATAACGGTGGAAGTTCTTTTTTAAGTTGTTTATTTATTTTTTTAGAAAAAACATTCATGTACTATTATATCACTATTGGGGTCATATTTAGGCATGAAGTTGGCAAACAGTTTCAACATCTATGATACAAGGATTTTTTTGATTTATTAAATTTTCATGATACATGAGGGTTAGTTAAGGGTTGAGGCTGGTTCAACCTCAATTGGAGGAACGGAAAAGTTGAGGAGAGTAAATGCAAGGATCATCGGCGTTCTCGAAGATTATGCATCTCTATGTTTCGAGTCGTCTTGGTCAGTTGTGACGTTTAAAGATGAAATCCAAAACCGGATTTTTTCAAACTGTTGCGTGTGCGTTGACAGAGTCGCACAAAAAAGGTATGTGCGACAATTGCGTTTTGGGCGTGGGTGAATGTATGCATGTGTGTATGGGCGTGTGTGCGGCTGATATGGTCGAGATAATTCATTCGCATTCTTGGATTGTGCAATAGATAGGAACAAGTTTTGAGGGGCTGTTCCGGAAGTTCTTCAAAGAGAAAGGGTGTCGATGTGGATTCTATTCGTCCAAGCAACAAGTCTTGACCATCACACCAGTGACCTAGAGTCCAAAGAAAATCAATCTCAATTATGTTCCGAGTCAGGGACATCCAGTTTGAGGGCTTTACCTGATAGGGATCGCAATTAGAAGAGGGCCTACGGTCCTCCAGATATCCCTTGCGCTCCTCGGCACAACCACGAGGAATACGAATGGAGCATCCACGATTGGCAACGCCAGCCGAGAAGTCGTGAATCGATGAGGTTTCGTGAAGACCAGTCAAACGACGTTCGTTGTCCTTGCCTGAACAAAGAGGAGGGAAATCGAAAATTTGAACTCTTCTCAAGAATGTGATGAACAACTGAACTCACCCTCATTGGGATCATAAGCCTTGATATGCCTAATGTGATGTCTAGACAGCTTGTCGATAGCTTTCTCGATTTCTGTAAGACCATTTTCTTCCCTCATCTTCAGAGTTGAGAAGTTGGTGTGAGCACCGGCTCCATTCCAGTCACCCTGTTTTGAAGAACAAGAATGAGCCATAATGAGGTAAACCAGTTACATATAGGCCACGGCACAAAGCCAAGCCAAAGGAAGAAAGACTGAGTGTGATGTCATGTGTTTCAAGTTCGATTTTTGGCGAAGCCTTGCGACATTGGCCCTTGTTCAGGTGCCTGGATCAGAAAGCTTAGCGCGACTAAAATCATCGACAAGCAAAAGTCAAAAACTTGAAGTGTAATGTAGTCGCACTGAAAACTCGAAACACATCACTGGTAATAAAGAAGCTTAATAATTAAAGTATCACCTGCATAGGCTTGGGATCCATAGACACAACGACGCCGAATTCCTCAGCTACGCGATGAATAAGAAATCGGGCCATCCACAAGTCATCACCCATCTCGATACCTTCACAAGGTCCGACTTGGAACTCCCATTGGGCAGGCATGACCTCGGCGTTGGTTCCCGAGATATTTACACCCGAATACAAGCAAGTACGGTAATGAGCCTCCACAATGTCGCGACCATATACTCGATTAGCTCCCACGCCACAATAGTAGGGTCCCTGGGGTCCGGGAAAGCCGTTCTTGGGCCATCCAAAGGGATGTTGATCTTGGTCTAAGAGAGTGTATTCCTGTTCAATTCCAAACCAGGGTTTCTGATCCTTTACCCTAAAGGTAATTTGATATGTATTATTTAACGATCGAGTTAGTGAGGAATGGAAATGTGTGGTTGATACCTTTCCATGAGTTCATTGCAAGCCATTCGGTGGTTGGTTTCAGTGGGCTTCTTGTTGTATTTGTAAGTTTCGCACAAGACCAACTTGTTGTCGCCAAGACGGAAGGGATCTCGGTATAAGGCGACGGGGTAGAGGTAGACATCGGAATTGCAGCCATCAGCTTGTCCAGTGGAGCTGCCATCAAAATTCCAGATGGGAAGTTCTGAAAAAAATCAATGACAATGTCACGCTTACTTAGGATTCAAGAGTTCGCTTAGGGGAAAGAGTAATGTGTACAATGAGGCTAATTGTAAAAATGCATCATTCTAGTTTACATTGTAAATATGTATCTCTTGTAAGTCAACAGATTATTTTTGCAAATTAAATTTTGTTCTGGGAATGAGTTGACATGCCATGCATGTGTTGGCTTTTGGTGGCAGGTAAATAAAGATTACCCTTTATTACATGAAATTGGGATAACATGCTACATTATTTTTTCCAACTTCATGAAGATAATTTCATGTCCAAAATTGTTGCTATGGCTCAACCAGGCTATTGAATATTCATCCGTATATGTTAGAGTCCTTCATAGCAATTGTACACATTTATTTTTACCTGCTCATAGGATGGTTCGAAAGTTCAACCTGTCCACTTCTTCGAATATGTACGCTACATCGTGTCTAAGAGTATAGCCATGGTACACTTCAACAGAGCTTGCATGGTTCAAAAAAGATGGAACGGTTCGGGGTTTCATGGCCAAGTCCAAGACATTTCAAGCGTTCTAGTCAAAACTAGATTTTAACGCCCCTAGTGTAGCAATTCTAAGTGGTATTTATAACCTCCGAGCATGTCAGCTCAGAATTGATCACTCATGGACCTGTACGATAACCACGATTTCAAAAGCTGATCTTGATGATGCCTGTGACGTCAATCGCGTACTTCAAGTTAAAATCTGGCGTCCAAGAGAGTTTTTTGTATTTGGTGCCAAATCTACCATGGCACATCAGAAGATTGGATGCCTCTGACGTCAATGGCGTACTTTTAGTTTAAATTAAGTATCCAAGAGAGTTGGTCCTTGATGCCCCTATCGGGGATGGCGTCTTAAGGAGGGAAATCAGGAGCCCAGTAAGCAACCACGTACTACCTTGGTCACGAGGTCTGGTTCTTTGTGTTTGAGCTGAAGATGCTCGTCAGGAATGGGGGTCTGTCTGTACGTTGACTTGTACTGTTAACTTCAAGCTATCGGCCCTTTCGTAGGTCGAATATTTCGGGGCTCTCTCTCCAAAACTGGTTGTACGTGTGACGTCAATATACTTTTCTTGTACGTTGCTTTGCCATTTCTTGGCACTTCGTTATCATCAGGGACTTCGATCTAGGGCAAAAGTCAAGCATCATTTCCGTCTACGTGAAGCACAAATAAAAATAACCCACATAAACTGGACACTTCCAGTTTCTGCTCACAACTTATGCTTGGTTCACCTCAAACAGATGACTTTGTAAGCGTCCAGTATTCAATTATTCGATCTTATTTTTGTCCGCTCTCGTTCTGAAGAAAAGCTCGAGCTATTAAGACGAATGTTTCCACCAAGAGGTATCCAAGTATCCATTGCCTAAATGTTCTTGAGAGTGAAGAACGAAGAGTACAGTGCCAGCTTTCCTAAATATTTCCTGGAATGTCTCCTTTCTTGGGAGGAAGAACGCCCTCCTCTCAATGTTCTTCAGATGCTTCAAAACATACATATTGACACTTGTGACCTTTCAAATACGGACTTTTAATTAGAGCGCGATGTTACTAGGCGACAAAGGGGCATGACTCCCTTAGTAAGCGGTCATTCAAACTCGAGACTAAGATCCGACGTTGCCCACAAAAACAAACGAAACATGGAGGAAATCCCCGTGGCAGGTAGGGCAAACAAAGCGTCTGACGAAATGTTTTCCTATCTTAACAAAGAAATTGATCGACCCCTCCCTACTTTTCCTCCCTCAATCACCCACCCACCCAACAACCCTTTGATCTGGATTTACGTCGCAAACAAATATTTGGGAAATCATAGTGAGAATGACAGGATTACCTTTAGGAGACTTGGGGACGAAATCGACTGTCCTCGATTTGGCACGAAGATGCTCGCCACTGCCATCAATCCAAACGTACATACATTGCACTTTGTCCTTGGGTTGCTGGAGTTTTAAGTACCTAGATGAAGATGATTAATTAGACAGGAATTCAAAGGAGCCAACTAATTGTGTGCTGAATGATAGCATAAAGGAGATTTTTTCGTGAATTAGTAAGGTATTCCTTCAATTTCCTCAAGAAAATTGGTATTATTTACAAGAAACATGCAAGATGATACCGTAATATGAGAAGTGGTACACTCACCGATCCAGGACAACCTTATTGGTGGCTCCGTTAAAATTCATATTTGCGCTAGAACTGGCAAATTCCTCTGTAAAAAAAGAGACACGACGAGGTCAGAATTCGTTCAGAGACAAAGAGGTTTCCCAAAGGACCTCGGATTTTATAGATCAGCCCCTCACCTATACAAGAACAGGAATGAACACAAATTAGAATCTACAGAGAAAATCACACGAATCTTGGGGGAGGGAAAGATTGCCCCGCTGTTTGCGTACCCAAACACCCGCCCTATCACCACCTATGGGAAGATACACACACCCGCAGACGTCCGTCCGTCCGTCAGTCCGTTCTTTTGATCATGAGAGAGCGCCCGGAGAGAAATGGACTCACGTGTGTCCATCAGTGTTTCCAAAGCTTGGGGGACTCCCTCGAAATTTGCGGTATCTTATGGGTATTAGGATAACCTAGAAGACACGCCAGTACTGACCCTTGTTCGTTGCCTTAGAAGAGTTACACAGCATTCTGTTTTCAAGAGATATCTTGTTGTTCGTGTCTTTTTTGGCTGAATGTGGAATATTTTGTTTGGGAACGCAATTTCGAATCTGAATTCTGCAGCAACCAATCAATTGAAAAAGTTGCTAATTAGCCATGGATAAGCAACTGAATGTTGAAATATGATCTTTTGGGGGATTCTGAGACGATGTACTCTTTTCTCCGCAAAAGTTGAAAATGGAATGGCTCAAGCCCTGTTGGAAATCATCGCATGTCCAAAGCAACGGCGATTGTAAGGTTCAAGTTTTTGACTTTGTCTTTGATTTGGATGCTCCTTAAATAATAGTATTTTTAGTTTCTAACTATATAACATGGATTTTGCTTTCAAGCTTAGTTTGGATTGGTTCCATTTTTCGAAAGATTATACAGGTAACTAATGATAAATATGAAATGCTGTAGAGTCATTTCAGAGATTGTTTTCATTCTGAATTTTCTTATTTTGGCGATATGTTGAGAAATGGCCCACTTAGTTCCGCATCAGAAACGTTGACCGTCAAAGAAAGGAATGTGTTCCATATTCCGCTTGCTTTAAAAGCTCTCACGCATTTCGTCAAAAAACGTCTGGAAACTCTGTGACTTTAGTTCATGCATAAAGTCAGAGGGATGCAACAAGTGCAACAAGGCTCTTGCCAACGAGGGAATCGAGACTAGGAAACATTTTTTCAGTAACCCACAACAGAATTCCCGCATCCAGAGTACAAAGGCTGCGTAGAGTCGTCAAAAATAGAGGTCAGAATCGAAAGCATATTATTTTGGTATAAGATGGCGAATTTGGTAAATAAAATTGCCAAATAAAGCCTGATTCATCATGAATTCTATCAAGCAATGTTTTTTAATGAAACTCATTCATCTTGTTACATCTTTCCAAAACGGCTTTTGTGTAGTTATTTATTTAGTTAGCACAAAAACTACATATGTAGGTTTTGTTTGTTTGTTTAATACAAATGGTGAAAAACTCAAATTGGAGTCAGCTTTTGAGATCAAGGTTAGATCAAGGAGGACGGTATTACATGGAGTGGGATCAAGAGAGGGCCCGTGGAGGGCCCTTTACACGTTTGTGTTAATTTTCCTGGGTGATAGTCTGTAGTTTATGAAAAAGTGTAATATAGTTGGGATAAATGTCATTTTATTAACAAAACCTATAAAACAAAAGTTCACAAGGAAATAATGAGCAATCATTTGATGCCCAGTTGTTGTCTCTCAAAGAATTGAAACTGTGTTATTTGATTGTTTTAAGTCAAATATATGCAAACTCTTGATCTACTGACTAGCTTTATGATGATGATTGTCCATCTTTAGTTGAAGAAAACATGATTTTTATAATTGGCATTGTTCACAGTCACAGTTGTTCACATTCATAGAATGCTGTAAATTTTCTTCTCTGTCTCTTTTTTCAGTACTTAAAAGGGGTTCTTAAGACAAAAGAAGAATTTAAAGTTTCGAAAAAAGATACAGAGGAGAAAATTTATATCATTCTTTGAAGTGAAGAATGCCCTTGAACAATCCCAATGACAAAAACCATGTTGTCTTCAACAAAAGATGGACAATCATATTAGTGCAGAGCAAGTCAGTAGATCAGGAGTTTGAATATATTTGACTTAACGCAATCAAAGAGCACAGTTTCAATTCTTTGACAGACATCAAATGATTGCTTATTGAATCCTCGTTCGTTTTTGCTTTGTAGGTTATGTAAATCAACGACATTAATACCAATTATATTGCTTTTCTTCATTCACTCCAGGCTATCACACAGGAAAATTCACATGAACGTGGTAACGCGCCCTCGCTTGATCCCACTCCACGTCATGCAGTGATCCTTGGTTAGATCAAGGATTTCGAAAAATACTGGATTGCGGTCGAAGTTTTGTTATGACTAGTCTTGGTCACCCAGGGTAATGATCAAGGGGGCTTAAAATATGTTCATATCAGTAAGTGGTATTCGTTGTCTGGATCTTGTTGGTCAAATTTCAAGTTTAAAACTGACCAATAACTAAAACTCCCACGGAAAACTTGCTCCAAAGATATTTCAAAGGATATTTGTATTTTCTCTCCCCTTAATCAAAAACACTTTTTTGATCTTCGAGTTCAAGTTTGATCACCCTCAAAAAAAAGGACGAAGCTGTTCATCTGCCTTCCAACTGTTTCCAACACAACCGCCATTATTTACTATACTGATGTTTTCTGTTCTCAGGAAATAGTCAAAACTGAGCTGCTTCAGATCAATGTCTCGCACAAAATTGAGAATGGATCTCAATTAAACGCATGTATAACTTGAATATAATAATACCAACTTCAGACAATGGGTTCAATTAGGCACAGATTAAGTTTCATGAAAATTGAGCGTGTTTTTGCAAAACTGTGGCCCTGTTATTAACAATGAAACTTACATCCAAAGCATCCACACTGTTCCCCCTAAAAACATCGTTTTTAATCAATATTTTTCCGTCTGAAATGCTTGAAATCCATTAGATGCCAAATATCAAAATTTTGACAGGCCAAACTGAGAGGAAGCACAATATTGAACAAATTATTCATCAACTTATAGTTGAGTTGTTGACAATTCCCTCTGAATGATTATTCATGCACAAATGAAGTAAAAAACAGATCACCTTCATGGAGCACTATATTCTTCACTTTGATGGTGTTGTTAGGTACGTATAATCTGAAACCATTGGCATTTCACAGTAAATTTAATAGGGTTGATAATGAGGGGTGAACTTGATTTTCCCAAGAGTGGTTTGCATTTAATTATCTCTAAGAGACATATACACATACCAGAATGATGTCTAGACAATTCATCCATTGATTTAGTATAAAATATTGAATATTGAGTCCATAACACTTCCCTATTGTTCACTCTATAGGGCCTCATTGGGCTCTCAAAAACAACAACAAACAGCTGTCTTCGCATCCTCTTCTGTTCCTGTATCCATAGATGTATGGACAAACACATGAAGAACGTACAGTTTTATTTAGACAGAAATGTCACTCCAGTTAGATCAGTAGAGATTTGTTTTGAGGTCATTTCAGCAGTCCAGCAGCAAGGGTGCCAGGTGACTTGATTCTTTATGCATTGCTCTTGTTTGAGCATAGCACTTGAGAGAGCAAATCTGCCACTGACTCCCTGAAAGCGCAAATTCCAGTTTTGAATCACATAACTAGTTATGCTTAATGTCCAATCCCATCGCACACAAAGTGCAAGCTTATTGAATCACGAACAATTTGGGAGTGACATTTCTGTGTGTATAGAACTGTAGAAGTGCAGCGCTTGCCCGGAAAGTAGCGTCACGTCGAAAATCCGAACTGTTCTTTCCCCATTGCTTAGGTGGGGGAAAGTTGGAAAATGACGATTTACTCAAAAATGGCTTTAGAAGAAGCCATTTTTGACTCCAACCCCAGAATCCCCAGTTGAATTCGTTCGATTACACTCATCCATTATTCAAGCATAAATTGGTTTTTAGTAACTCAAGGTGTGTATGTGATCATTAGTGGTCACTTTGAACAATGGTGGAGAAGAATGCCAAAAGGCATCACATACCCTACTTTCAAGTAACAAGGACAAAGAGCACATAAAAAATTAAAGATTAAAAAACCTTAAAGCTTTTTGCATTGAAAGTTGCATTTCATGTACGATTTTAAAAATTCTTAATCATTTTATGATCATTTGCCAAATTCACATCAAACACTTAATTGATCTTAACCAAATGCTGACCATAAAGCTTTGGTTGAAGAGGAATGTCTTTGCTTTGTTTTCAAAGTCCTTAATTTGCACCGAAATTACATTTTTTTAAAGACTTGGCATATGTTTGCATTTGCCATTGTTTTTTTCTGATTGATTCTCTTTGAACCACAAAAAATGTATTGTTTTGGGGTTTCATTTCTTATTCTTAAGGACTTAACTTCTAGGTTTTTGGTGTTGCCTTTGAGACATAGATAAACAATATATGAAATTATTATATTATATATGGCATATTATCAATCCCACAGTGCTTAAGAACGAATCTCTCCAAAAAGGCTTGGTTATCAAAACTTGCATCGAATTCATCCAAATTTCACAAGAAATGGGTAAATATGGCATTGCCAGGTCAATCATACAATGGGAGACAATCTGCTGAATCAATCAAGTTGGGTCCCAAAGTTTATTTTTCTTATTATTTCTAATGGCCAATTTTGATGGATGATCAACTGAAGAAATTAATAAATGTGTTTGAATTGCGACATTTTTATAAAACTACTGTATTAGGAAAAATATTGTTATAGGGATATGCAGGTAGGTGACAAAGTGTGGCTTTTTTGGACACATTCTAATTTTGTAATTTATGTGTTTTGGGAAAAATGTCAAATGGTTGCGTTTTTATCCTGTGCTATTCAATAAATATTTTTTTTGGATTGTAGATGTCAGAGGGTTAAGACTGGCCCAGCCAGCAAAGCCAGCCATCAGGTCCAATTTTTTCCAATTGGCAATCTCATGTCTATTTTCAGAATGGTTATCTGTCTGTGGATGGGGATTGACGTCTAAAATTTTCCTTGAGAAAGGTTGGGGAGGAGAATTGAACCTGGGACCTCCCTCACTAATGGAAACGGCGCTAACCATGACACCACGTCTCCTTCTTCAAAGGATTCTCCCAAGTGCTCTAATTTGTTCCGACTGGATTCAAACCTATGCCGTCTGGGGAAGCACTTACACTTAGCCCTTTCAAGAACCCATTATTACACGTGGCCACTCAGGCTTCCTTGCTCAAAATGCCCCAAAATGCCCCAAAGAAAATATTTTTTAGGTGGGCTTGTCACTGCTTGGTAAGTTGCTAGCAAGGTATACTTTTGAATTACGGTGGACACTATAATTATCTAAGATGACTTTCCTTCAGAAAACCGATGGTTAAGTCCCCAGTACAAGCAAACAAGGATGGTCACAAAACCTGAGGGGCAAATCCCATTAAAATGTTTTAAGGGCCAAAATCTATATTGAAAAAAAAATTCTACCAACAACATTAAGTCCCCTAAACTTGTGAAGTGCAATTCTCAAAACTACTCAAAAGACACTAGACCACTCCCAAATACATTTTGACTTTTAGTTCAAACACTTTAAAAAAATAATTGAATTTTCCCATGAAGCACGTTTAAATCTGTCCCCTATCGACAAATGCCTGTTTTTTGGCTTGATCTGGTTTGAACAGAATCGAGCGATTAACGACACGAACTTCAAGCCTTCGCGCTCACGTTTTCGATACATGTTCTTTCTATCATGCAACGTCCACAGTCCATGGATGGAAACCTAGCAACATTTTTATAACTCCTTGGATCTTAAGATAGGCTAACATATGTTATCATTTGACATTTACTTAAGGTCTGAATCATCCTCATCACTGATTAAGCAAGAAAGCTACCCTTTCGTTCATTGTTAGTTGACCAACTAACTTTCAACTGTTTAAGGGAAGGAAATTTAGACAAGTCGATTTTTCCACTCAAAAAGGAACCCCAAGCTTTGGCGTAAAAAATACCAAAGTTCATTCGAAATACATGCCGGATAACAAAAACAACAAATGTAAAGACAAATCGTTTGAACTTCTCCCTCACGAAGATGGGCTTAGGGAGTACACACATCATGGGTCACCTCTCGAGCCAAACCTGATTTAACAGAACCAAACAATACTACTCACAAAGGCTCATTTGCTCCCTCCAAGACAAATCACGTTGCACAAAATGCATGGGCAGAAAAACAAGGTTACTTCAAATTGAAATGGACAAAAGCCCTTCCAACGAATCATCTTAACCCAAAGCTGTCTTGTACTGGGTCCTCTGTTTTGATGGAGAGCTGTTTGCTGCTCGATTTGTTTTTGTATTGGACTGTTGGCACTTTTTCAGCGAATCAAGTGTTCTCTTTAGTGACCTCTTGTTTAGTTCAGAGAATCCATAGGCCTAAATTTTTCTTATTCTCAGTGATTTTTTCTCTGTTGGCAAACGGAGCTAACCCTTTACGCCTTGAATTCTGGACGATGCAAAGACATTCATTTTTCACCTTTTGAAGACTAGTGGGACTTTGGTTGATTTTGTCTGCTTGATAACAAATGACGGGTTACTAAAATTCCTTTCAAGAAGCCTGAGTCCATACCTAGACAAAGAACTGAAAAAGATTAACTTAAAAGCACATGTTGGCGTTGGAAGATATTGAATATTGGGACCTGTTCAAGAAACAAAGAGCATGGATGCCCTTTCGTTTAGCTAATCTTCACTAAAAAAGAAGCTTTGGCGAACCAGAAGAACTTAGCCATACGTACGTTGGGGGATATCCTTGTGAACTTACTTTACTGTTATTTGAGAAAAATGAAAGATATAAAGAATGAAATGAAGCTTCATTTTTCTGCCTTAAAATCAGTCCATTTTCCCTCAAATTAGCCTGCAAGCTCGAAAATGCTGACTCCAAAAGGTGCAAATTGTCATTACTCGGTCATTCTAGGGTACTGCATTGCATGACTTGAGTCAGAGAGTCGATTTTTAGTAAGGCTCAAGCCTTTCTGACGTTTTTATTGTCGAAATACCACCAAGGTAGTTGGTGAAACTAGTCATAATTTTGTTTCACGCAACTTTAGGTTCTGATGATGAGTGTTTTTTTTGCTGGATATTTACAATATTTTATACAAAATACAATATGAAGTCGCTAAATGCCAAAATCCTCTATTTCTCTAGACGCAAAGTAGGATTGGGTTCAGAATGAGTACTTCCCAAGCAAATAGGAACAGGAGAACAAATACACGAGACTCTCTCATGATAGTATTTATACACACAAATGGCCAAGGGTACAGACAATGAGCTGATACCTAAACCATAAAAAGACTTGAAGGATGCCATAAATTGTAAATTTCTTGAATATTAACTGTGTTGAATAGGTCGCCCTGAATCAAAGGACTCAAACTCACTCTCTTAGGAACATAATGCCCCTAAATTACTCCCAGTAAACATCAAAGTACAACTGCAGACGTGACAAACAAATCTCAAAAGCTTCATTACTACAACAGACTCTTTTGACTTAAACTCCTAATGTTAGAACTCAGAAGGAAGTTGTGTGCATGACCTCCATAAGAAGAATGAATGTATTTCATTTCACTCGTAAAATAGGACGTGATCCCTAAGTTCCCATTGTTACACGAAAGGTTGATGTACTGTGTTGTTAGAACAATGAAGAAGTTGTACGCTTTCGTTATTTTCGTATGTTTTCGAATTTCAACTCTCTTGGGTCGGCCAAGCTGAAACATTGAACACGGCCCAAGGATGTACTCTGATTTTTTTCCAATTTTTGTTAGAACTATTGTAGGGGCGAACATTGGACTGATTGTTTGATTGTGTCTGTCTTTTGTCTCCCGGGAAAATTCCTTGTCCTATTGTGCTGAGCATGTAGATTTTTTTTCCCAATTTCGTGCCTTCTTGCTCATAGGATGACGTAGATCTTAAATTGCGTACGGCTCTTCGTTGCAAGATTCGACACATACTATTACAACAGTTAAGAAAATAATCCAATTTGATGGTATATAAATCCTTAGGTTGGCTACCGTTGTTCTTTTGACTAACTTGGAACATTGCATTAGCTTTTCCAAATTGAGTTTTTGCAGTCTATACGTTGTCTTTGCCTTCCAAAAATTACCGAACAACTATTAAATCAATTCAAATTGCGTTGAAATTGATTTTTGTTTGCTTCAAAGATCCCTGGACTTGAAAACAATCTCAGCATGCGATTCTGCAAAAAATTATGAAGAAAGTACAAGGGATTCGAACTTTCCATAAATATTTAGCAGGGTGCGGCAATACTATGAACAAAGACTTGGACCCATTTCAAAAGTAAAGTCAGCAAGGCTTGTTTTTACCTGATGTCAAAGCAGAAAATGTAGCTCTTGAATTTTTTGCAGTCCGAAACAGTTTTATTGACACAAGTCGAAAGCTTAATATTTCTTATTTTGCTTTTGTTAGCCAATAAAAAATATTTGATACTTGCTTACTTATCGGTATTGCGGCCCTAGAATTCATTTTTCACACTGCCTTTTGTGTTTGTCGATGAGTCGCAACCCCGCAAAGCATAGCGAAGAAGGCCTACCTTTGAAAAACACGATCTAAACTAAATTCGTTGAACTTGTCGATGTTTTAACACATTTTTTGATCACAACAAGGGGGCACTAGGAAATGCAACAAATTGGCAAAAACCCCAACAGCACTGGAACAACTGTGAACGCGCTTTATAAGGACAAGACTGGGAGCCTTTGAGCAACTAGGCTGCCAGCCTTGAGAGCCGAACGTGACAACATACTGCAGTAGAAGATCCAGGAGAGGCGACCCAGTGCGTCCTTGAGAATGTTGCCACAAAGGTGGACAGACTAACGGGCTTTCCTCTCCTCTCTTGGATTCCACTGTTTGCAGGGGAAAAGCACTTGGCCAGGTGGGCTTCTTGGACTTGGAGCTGATACACTACTCTCTGGCAGGAGATTATTTTTCCATGGCAAAGAATGGTTCACCCAATGGAAGAACGCCCAAACTCTTCGGGTGTTTACGCTAAGAAAAGTAGATGAACGACGATAGCTGTTGGCAGAGCATGGTACAAGTTTGAAGAACTTTGGAGAATGTTGGATCCCCTCGACCTACAAAAAACCCTTGATCCAAGGTTTTATGGATAGGTTAGAAACAAGGTGGTTGTTTCACTAATCAGTCTAAAAACGAGGTTGTTTTGCCGTCCAGCAGAAAATTTAGAGGGTTGCAAACAGCTTGTTCTCTCTCTTGCTCGCGTCAGCAATAACTGACACTTCATCTTTAAACGTCTGGAAACTTTGTTGGACTCCAAAAAAATAACTTTTTGTACACAATTGTCCTGTTATTTTTGAATTTAATCTTCGTGATTTTATGATACCATTGTTAACGGAAGCAATTTTAGGGACTTGTGATAAAAAGCTTGAGTTCCCTATCAACCTTTTAGTCGAGCTTAACCCTTTTTACATTTACAAGCAGGGTGGGCATTTTCTTTTTGGATACCTTTGTCCATCCCTGTCTAGAGGTGTATTACAGCAAATAATGACGGTTCCATTTAATTTAAAGTACCACCAAGACCTAAGAGGAATTTAATTAGTCGATGGTTTTGAATCGTCACTAACTTTAGTACAAAGTTACCAATCACAAGTTCAAATTTCAAACGTAAATACAATAAAGAAGATATCTTGAGGATTGGTAATGTTTTCAGTACTTTTCTTAGGGTCTGTTGTCAAATGCGTCAGCTGTATTTTTTCAATGGGTACTTTTAACGATGTGGTCAAGCTCTTCTGACGAAACATTGCCACCAGTAAATATAACGACCACCTTTTTGTCCGTCAAATTGGGTTCCACATCTTGCAACTACGAGAAGAAAAAGTTATTAATAACTATGAAGGCTCTGGTACAAAACTAATCATTTCTGGTCTTACTTTCCCGCAAAGAAGTGATGCCATTCCAGCCGATCCAGACGGTTCCACCACTAGTTTGCTTTCAAAGAGAACGGTTACAGTTTGCTTGATTTCGAGGTCACTGACCAGAAGAATCCCATCGCAATATTCTTTGACATGAGCAAAGGCATTGGGTCCGGCAAAAGGAGGCGCTAATCCCGAGGCGATACTTTTTGCACTCGGAATTTGAGCTGGCGAGTTTCTCTGAAATTGGGATAATCCTGAAACCTTCGTTCACTTGGGCAACCCTTTTTTCAAGAGAATCGCTTACATTGTAGTTTCTAGTGATGTGTTTCGAGTTGGGAGTGCTGCCATT
The DNA here is from genome assembly GCA_010645155.1 of Tigriopus japonicus. Taxonomy (NCBI): domain Eukaryota; kingdom Metazoa; phylum Arthropoda; class Copepoda; order Harpacticoida; family Harpacticidae; genus Tigriopus; species Tigriopus japonicus. The sequence continues at coordinate 4,466,454 of CM021321.1, forward strand.
TTTGACTCGAAGTTTATTACTGGCTAAAAGGGCAGGTTGTAGTGGACTTTTTGAAAAGACCTAAACAGGGACCAATTTGGCAACACTCGAACTAATTCGATTTCGAATTCTATCCGTAGCTACTATCAGTAGCTACAGCCATATCAGTAGCTATGGATTTCGAGTTGGCAGTGTTGCCATATTTTATGGCAGATAAAGTCTATTGCCTGTTGAAAAGTTTAGTTGTGGTCAGCTTTTTGACCCTAATAGCCAAATTTGCAAAACTCAGCCAAAAATCCAACTCGAAACACATTAGTAGTAGTTTCAGCGCTGAGGTGAAAAACACACACATAAATTTCTTGATTTAACGAACTTTGAATTTCCTCTTTTAATTGAGGACTGTAAATAATTCAAAACCAGCTTGGTAACAGTAGATTTTATATCCCTTGGTTATGTCCAATCCGAACTTTACTTCTCATCAATTTTGATTGAGAACAACGTTTCTGCTTATTCTTAGTAGGACTGAACCATAAAAATTTCATTACTGTTTCAGGATGTTTCCTGGGTTCAGCAATTGGTCGCCATTTCAATTTCTTTATAAAATACGAAGTCGATTTTAAACGAGGCAAACTCGTTTTTTATCAGATCAAGTGAAATCACAAAACATTAACAAATTCACAAACCTTGAGTGACAGAAACATGCCGTTGGCATTTTCGGGTTCAACTCCGTAAACCTTCACGTTAGGATTCTTGGAAAAAAGTTTGATGGATGTGGCCACTCCAGCTAGAAGTCCACCCCCTCCACAACAAACCAAGACGATATCCACGTCAGGAACATCTTCCAGGATCTCCAATCCCAACGATCCATAACCAGCAATCAAATCCAAATCGTCGAAGGGATGGAGAAATTTGGACCCTTTGGACTCATGCTGAAATGTTTTGAAAAGTCTAATTTCAACTTTATGTTTCATTGAAGGTGTGCCAAACGTGTCGGCAATACTTGCTAAATTTTGCGGACCCACAAAATGTTGAGAATAAGGACGTGGACGTAATAATCTGACTTTTATGATCAGTGGTTTCATTTGGTTGGGAAAGTTTCCTTGACAGTTTGTACTATTCCTATTGGTCCTCTTGTGTCTCAAAGTAGTACAAGTTATTCCTCAAGAACGTTTCAAAATATCGGATGAGACAAAGTACAAACTCCATCCAATCCAGAGAAAAATAATTGGATAGCTTTTTCCCGTAGCCACCCTACTACAAACAGCTTTAAAAGAGTGCTTTCTGTGTGGAGAAAATGCACAAAGCAGGTTAATCATTTGAAGACTTTACCTCAGCTACTCCCTTCATAAGTTTAGATGTTGGCATTCGTTCGACTGTCACTCCTAAACTAGTCATCAGTTCTGCCCGATTGTCTGGGGCCGAATCGGGCATGATAACTGTTCCATGAAACCCATAGGTCTTAGATGCTGTGGCAAAAGTTCGTCCGTAGTTTCCTAAATGGAGAAATGAAAGGCTCTTTCGTCAAAAACGACGAGAAGTCAGGGCCAAGTACTGAATAAGAACGACTCCAAGATATTGGTTACTCTCTCAACCCTTGATTTTCGAGCACCAGTTTGAGTTGGGTTTACCTGCCGACATTGTTACCAAGTGGTTGGCACCTTTTTCGAGAGCTCGGAGCTGATTGGCCACACCACGAATTTTGAAGGAACCGGTATTCTGAACATTTTCCAGCTTCCCAAACAAATCGATTTTCTCTGGTACCTTCAAATAGGTTTGAAGGTGCTTTGGAATCGACAAAATATCATGCCTGGCGAGTTCAAATGAGGCTAGTTTTGGAAGGGAATGAACTCAAACAGAATTTACCGTCGATCTTCATGATGTGCCAGAAGCATGCAAGGAGTCCTCAAAACCCCAAGGGAGCACTGGAAAACCTCATTTTGAGCTTTTAAAATCCTTTTAGCCGAAATTAAATCAGACATGATTAAAGACTTGTTATCTTTTAGGCGGTACCTGGAAACTCATCTATGAAGCCCAGCTGATAAGTAAAATGCTGGAGGACAACATTCATTATCGCAAAATAAGCAATTTTGCTTGATTATTGACCGTAAACATGCAGAGGAAAATTCGAAAAGACTAACGCAAACTACTGGATCACGTTTTTTTGGGAACGCTTCGATTCTCTTGGATCATAAATTTCAAAACGTTATAGAAGTTGGACCACAGATGAGATTGATTTTGCATTGCTGGTGCAGCGTTAAATAGTTCAATGAACGGTCTCCTGGATATTAATCATCCTTGGTTTATTGGTATGTTTACAGAAAGCTGTGGTTTGTGCTCGGGACTAGAGCGCTATAATAAAAGGTTAGGTTAGGACTAGTGATGGACCGAAAGGGCTCTCATAACCGAAACCGAAAGTTTCGGCCGAAAGAGGGCTTAACCGAAACTGAAACCGAAAGCAGTGTTCACTGTTTACAAAATTGTTCAAATGCAAAATCCACCTTAAAAATTAGAATGTGTTCGATGTTGGGTAGTCGCAAATTTTGAAAAATCTTAAAACTTGAATTTCAGAGGTTTTTGGACCAATTTTTTTTCGATTTTGTTGTAAAACTCCATTTTATATAGTGCTTGTCTGCTTTCGGTTTCGGTAGGCATAACCGAGACCGAAACCGAAATTTCGGCCGAAAGCGCTTTCGGTCCATCACTAGTTAGGACAGCGCTCTACTCGGGACAAGTTTTTCACTGAATATTGCAATTTTGTCTCTCCATAAAAACGGAACAACGAAATACTGATGGGGACAATAGCTAATCATTACTGCTATAAGGATCTGTAAAACTTTGTTGTTTGGAGCAATTTTAGAGTAGATTGCTTCAATTGTGATTTGTAAAATAGCAAACCAAATATTTAAAAATGAGCGATGTTAAAAAACAAAACAAAACACTTTTTCAAAAAATGGCTGGGATTAAAAAAGTTTGTCTCGCAAACGATTCTTCGAAATCAACCAATTCATTCATTCGCTAGATAGGTGCATTGAGAGGGAGTAATAGAAACAACGATAGCCTGCCGTGTTTATTGCTTGAACAGACGAAAAAGTTGCCTGAAAACTGAAATCTTGTCGTCCCAAAATACTGAGTGACCAATGTTTTAATTATTTAATTACTTTTTTGTAAAAATTGGTTTATGGGGATTGGAAAACAGGAGGAAATGCGAAATATTTTTCATGAAAGCGAAATTGACAACCGTAATTGGCAACCTCTTGTGAGGATGATTGCCCCTGCACCCAAATAACATTTTTACCAAAATCATGCACTTTTTGCTGGATTGTAGCTGTCAATTTGCATAGAACTGGACATATTTCATTTCTAAGGAAAATAGGTGGTTTGTTAGAGAATTTCCAAAAGCTACCGCTGTTTTTGAGACTTAGAATCAGAGGATGCAATACAGATCAAGCAGAAATTTTTAGTTCTGTAAGTTTCTGTAATAGCTCATCATTATCATTGGCACATCTTAAAGATTAAACACATGGAAAGAACATGAATCCTACTCGTATTTTGTTCCTCTCCACATGGCCGGTCGTCTAACATCCTTTCACTAGTTGCCAATAAATGCAGTGCAGTTTCTTAAAGCAAAATTTCCCAAACGCTGCTTGTGGTAATTTTGTTTTGTTAATTGTTTGGCATATCTCAGCAACGTTACCAAATTCGATTCAGAATATTTTGTTACACCTGTTACTAAGTTTTTGGAACCTTTTGTAACGCGTGACTCAAACCTAGGATTGGGCCCGTGCTCGATTGCAAATGTATGTATGTATTTCGGGCTTGATTTGTGGTTAGTGAAGATAAAATAACAAAATGTTATTTCATCTACTATTAAATCTATCTGTTATTAAAATGATAAAAGTTGGGAAATGGCTTCCCAACCAATTAACCTGAAAACTCATCAACATCAATTTCCTACCAGGTCTAGAGCTCCATAATTTGAGGAGTATGATCATTAAACAAGACTGGTCCCATTAAAGGTCAGTGAATACATAGATTCGAGAAAAAGAAAGTATTAGAATGCTACTATTAGGCTGCACGCATGAAAATGCTAGATAGAACAGTTTCATTTTCAGAACATGGACAAAACCTGCAATTACGATGAAAGACATGATGAAGAAAATGAAGAAAACGTAGCACATTTTTCATTGGCTTTAATTTCATCTCTCGAGGTATGGTGTGTAAATACCACCATACTGATCAGTGATCACAAATAGGAACAGTCAATCTTATTAAAGTACTTAAATAATTTTAGCGCTCCTGTCAGGTCAAGCTCACCATCAAAGCTTCAATTTTGAAAGGCTAAGTGCACTCTCGACAGCAGTCTATTTTATTATCGTTTGGTTATCACATTGTCATATTGATATGTTGATTAAGCCAATTTTTTAAACACCTCAAAATCAACAATTCAGGCGAAAAGTTAATTTTCAATTTGTTATGAAAATTGACTTGAAACGAAAATTTAGTAGATGTTGTTTGTGATGTTTGACTTGAAACGAAAATTTAGTAGATGTTGTTTGTGATGTTTGACTTGAAACGAAAATTTAGTAGATGTTGTTTGTGATGTTTGACTTGAAACGAAAATTTAGTAGATGTTGTTTGTGATGTTGAATGATAATTATTGAAGTTGAAACAACCATCAGTTCCTCAATCTGGCATTGAAATTTCAAAAAAGTAACCATTTCGCAATCAATTATGGTATAAAACACAAACTTTGTCGAAAAAGTTGTCTTAATTGATAGTTTTTTTCACATTATCAATGATTGTGGGGAAAAGGCCAAAAAGCCAATAAGTGTTTTCCTTCAAAAATGATGAGATATTTTCTTTTCCCGAAATGCGCTTTTATGTGAAATCATATTTTTGTGTTTTCACGTAACTTCCCGCCTTTTAATCATAACTATTGATCGGGTCTCTTGTGCTAAAAAAGATGCATTACGAAAGTGCATCCATTATCGAATCAAAGAACGTTGAAACCGAATCGAAACATGTTTTTGGAAATCTTCGTCATTGACGTCACAGTGGAGTCTGCAGGTCATTTGAACCAGGTTACTATGAGCTCCCAAACGATATTCTATCGAGCGCTCTCGTCAAGCCTCCATTTAGAACCCTCTGATTTGTACATTGAGAAATGATCTACTCTGTTGTTTGCCACAGAAATAATGTTGGAAACATGAAGTCAAATGCTCGGCCAATTTTATATCCTTCCTCTCAACACGACCGGACGAAAAGATTTCGCCAGAACACAGATTCTCAAGTTCCCACAGAGCTAGAAGTAACAAGTTCTCTGTCATGTTCAAAGTGTTGTGAACACTTGAACACTTTTGGGGGCAATCAGGGACTCTAATAGCATTTAAATTGTCTTCAAAACGCTTGATAATGTAGAAATCTGTGGTGTTTTCCATCTAGAACTTGCTTGGTTAAGCCCTCGGTTATTTCGGCGTGCTCCAAGGAAAACATTTCTCCCCTGTTTTGCTTCAAAACCGAGATCCGAGTGACCAGCAGCGTTTTGAGTGGCCAGCAAAAGATTGAATCTCTTAGGATTACTTAAAGTTGATGACATTGAGCTTTTATACAGTCACATTTTACACATCTGCATCGCCCGTAAAGTGTGAAAATCCGCCATGATTCAATTAAAAGGCTACTTTAAGCAAAGCATCTCACACCTCTCCATGCAATGACTTCAAATTTGGGTCTAAGCAAAATAGCTTCCATGGTCACTTCCAATCTATGAAAACCTGATATTCCTTCCACCGATCGACAAAGTTTCATTTGAGTGTGTTAAATTCTTTGCCCGCTGACGGTTCGATAGAAAAAAACAGCCAATAATAAACGATGACTACCTTCAGGCCCGTGATTCGTATGAACTCCCTTGTGGGTAAGCAATAAATAAAGTAACAATAACTGCTTCGTTTTGCAACATAATTTTGCTTGTGGAAATAATGCACCCGAAAACCGCATCCGCCATAAACACATTGTTGACAAATGCCCGCCGTTTTGCGGAAAATAAACATGCCATATTTCTTCAAATATTCTTTCATTTCGATACATTTGATAGAAATAATTGAAGGCTTAACTTCAATTGCAAGAAAATACTGTCTTGAACATATTTGTTATGTAAATAAAAAATAGAGGCACATTCAACCAGAAGATGGCGCTCGAGTCACTTCAGACTTCCAAAAATTTGTGGGTTTAGAGTCTGGACTAGGATATATCTCCAGAGGTCCTTACATATGCATAATAGACACCTTAATGATCGTGATTACTGGGGACCTGATAAAAATAACATGTAACTTTTAACTGATGTGAAAGGTTTCCATTTGTCTTCTCTAGAGAATGATACTGCAGCCGCTGAATATCACAAGCATCTATCTCCATTTCAAATGGAAAAGTTTACCTACATGTTTGATTCCCTATTTGATTTGGATAAGGTAAAATTACTTTTCTTCGGTTAATTTGTACACCTGAACCTCATTTTAAAAAAGCCGTTTTCCTCAGAATCTGTTGTTGGAAGAAGCCGATATTCATGCCTTGGTTAGTAAAATGAAGGCCTACTGCAAATGGGATGACAATGATGAGAAGTATCAATACATCAAGGACGTCCACAAAGTCTTCTACGAATGTCTCCAAGATCAAGTGAGATCTGAAAAAGGTGACTCATCGCAATTCTGGATTTCAGTCCAATCATCTTTTCTAAATCAATGTTTGTAAAAATATTCTCCCTGTAGCCGCCTCCGCTCAAGCTGAGGAGATCAAGACCTGGGAGGAAGCTTTGAAGGTCAAAAAGATTGATGTTTCGCAAATCACCCTTCAACAGTGGCTCAACATGTGGGGACGGCTTTGTCACAGAGCGTCTGGTCTCAACGATTTCCCAATTTGGGTCCAACTTCTCCCAAAAATATTTTTCGAAATCATTGACCAAGATAGTAAGTCAAAAAATGATGTAACCAAGTGGGGCTTATAATAAGTCCCTAAGCAAAATTGTTGTCTTATGTTAATTTCAAAAATATTGAAGAAATTAAGCACTAAAATTCCTGGAGTAGAAGGCTAGCTATGAGAATAATGATTCCCAGTACAAACATCAATTACGTTCCTCTGCAAATGAAACCTTGCTGGCATTGGGTAGAATATGCGTTTCAATTTCTCGCTCTGATGGAATATCGGAGTCAAAAGTTGTGTTCTCTCAAAGCTCAGTGCAAATTCACTTTATGCTCTATTCAGTACATAACATATTACTCCAGAATTCGATTGAGCTGAAAATTGAAATAAGTTTTTCACCTAATATAGCAATGTCTAATCCAAATCTTCATTGCTAGTCCTAAACTCCTGGAAATTTAGTGCTTCTTGATAAAATATAAGAAAGGTTGTCAAACCTTTCTGAGGTTAAATTAACATCAGCTTTAATCTTGCATTGGGCTGCAGTCCACTTGTTTCCACCTCATACCTTCATTTCAAAACCGGATTCGAAACAATTGAGTGTTCCTTTTTTAGAGGACGGAATCCTGGAGAAAGATGAATACGAACGATTCTATCGAGAATTCGTTGCCGTACCATCCACTGAACTTCAGAAAGTGGTGGATGAGGGATACAGAGCCATGACAGCCGTAAGCTTTTAACACTTTAGATGAATTCCGACACATATGGGTAACAAATGCCTTTCTTTAGGATGGGGAATATACCTTCGATTTGGAACATTACGGCTTCTGTTTTGCCAATTTCTTATTGGGACGAAGCATCTATGGACCTGGCAAGTACATCTTCGGCGTGTTCGACAACAGCGACATCAACCAGACCTACAAGATCAACTACAACGAGGAGGATTAAAACCTCAACAACCCACTGAGCATGAAGTTGCCATATTTACCTTTTGTTCCTTACTATTTGTCATTTAAGGTCAAGTTATACATTAGCAAACAGTTTCAATGTCTATTTCTACTAATGTGCGTGTCAAGATAAATATAATAAAATATGTGGATATTCAAGTCAAAAAGATCTTCAATGTTTTACCAACCGGCCGGTGTTAAAAAGGAGGGTCAAAGAGAACAAATGCCGCTTCGTTTTATCCCAAAAACGCTACGTCGACCAAAATGGTGAGGACCGCTATAAATAACTTGAGAAAAAAAAAGGGGGGGGGGGCATTTTCCACATGTACTACATGTCTTAGTACATACGTACGTTAGTGCAGGGAATAGATTAGTTTCACGGTTGTGGGTTGGATTTTGTCAGACTGGAAACTTTCATTGACGTCACACAATTGGGTTTCATCCCAAAACCTGATTGGATGGAGTGATACTGCGACTGACTTGACTTCAGGTTTCTTATCTCGGACGCAGTTCTGCTGGCAAGTCAAATGGACCAATGACCAGTTGAATAGAATTAGTTACATTCAAGCACATGTGTACCTGTCTCTAACATACAAACCGAGCAGAAAAGTGAGAATAATGGCTCAAGCAACGTTCATCAATGCCGGTGTGACCTCATCCATTGCCCATAGACCGTCAATATTCCAGTTAACCGCCTCAGATGGTCTTCATAGTTCAATTCGACCAGCATTTGAACACATTTTTAGGTATTGTCATGTACGTTAACGTCTTGAGCTTCCTACCCGAGTTGGCCGACATAATGGCGGGGCTGCCAGGCAAACGAGACAAACCGTTCTTGCCAGCCCAATTCGAAAACTGGTTTTGAAAATGTTTTCGAAAAATGCCCTGACCACCTCAAACGTGCCCTTGGCTCGGATTTGTACGACTCCGTGTACTCTTGAAAATCTTTGTATGTCAGGGAATAGCGCGCTCATTGGAGCTTCAAGATCTTCATTGAGATATTCAAGTACACTTTTTGGAGAGGGCCGGGGGATAAGTTGGATAAGGGGACTACGGGGATAAGTGTAACTTGCCAAAGGGGAAGATGATTGCTTGCCTTTCTTGCTTTTTCTCATCTTTGGGAGACGTAACTAAAATTTGCGGTGCAGTGCTGTTTTCGAATAAAAGAGTACATTTTGCTTTTTCTTCACAAACATCTGAATCTAAAACGCTAGTGCATGAACAACAACTTGCAGAAAATTTGATTAAAGAACGACATTTTTTATATTTTGCCCAAATCTTCAACCACTCCAACAATAAATGACGTCCGATATCACCGAATCAAGGCAAAATATAAGTAGCTAACATTTGGCTTCAGGCCACTGTCCTAAAATAGCTACCCACAAAACTGGCTAGGAGCATCGGTTAAGTTTTGAGTACATTGGAACAAAGTTGAAAACGAAAATAGAAAAGCTGGTTTTGTATGCCTTGTTTGTACATTGGCAATACTGTATGCCCAAATGGAGCAATAGTATTTGAGCCATTACTTGAAATAATCGTTTGACCATAAAAGCATGATCATTTGACTCAAGATAAAGATGCATTTATAAGAGCAATCAAAATTTAGGATTTCCTAAATGTAGATATCCATAAATTCAATGTGATTTGTTTTAAATTTCAGATTCTTTAGGACCCGGTTCAATTCGTCAAAAGCGTTTGAGTTGCTTTACAAATATTGTGACGAGCTCTGGTTAGTATTAGATTTGTCCCTGGAGAGTTACTATCTGAAAACCTACAACGCCTTATTCTCCGAGCACTTTTATGGGCTAACCAGATCTTTCGAGTCCGTTTCAAGAAAACAGAATCCGATCCTCAGATCCCTACTTTTCTCCGTGATATTACCTTACGTCAAATGTAAATTGGATCGAGCCTTCGAATCTTTACGAGAAGCTGAGGCCGATGGAATTGTGCCTTCTTCGCACATTCTTCGCTTTTCTCGGATTTATCTACTAAGAATCTACCCGTACATTCATATGATCTACGAGTGTCTTCATATCTTTCTTTCTGTTGCCTACACTTTGGGTCGATCTACTCATCACCATCTGTCCACCAAATTGGCAGAGTTAATCCTGACTCAAATTACTCCGGAAGCCCAGTCTAAATTTGAAGAACGGGAACAAAAATCTCGAGATGCCGCACAAGTTCTGTCAAGGATTATTCGGTCCTTCGCCAAAACACTTACTTTTAGCCTGGAAACGGGATCTTTCATCCTTCAGTTTATGAATTATTGGTACGTTGAAAAAAGTTCAATCGTTATCTTCCATATTGTTAGCCACTCAAAAAACAATTAAAAAACTAGAGAAAATTAAAGAACAATTGAGTTACGTTGGTAAACAAAAAGAAAGGCGAGATATTCTTGGTCAGGATGTAAAATATACTGCCGATATGAGGATCTCATTTCACTGTAGGTTCTGTAAATCAAGAAACGTTAGGTTTGAGCGAAACGTCCTTTTTGACGCGAAAGTCTATCGATATACTTTGTTGTAAAAAAATCAGGGCTGCCATTTTTTCATCTGCTATTTCTTGGCCAACAGAAGCGAATTCTTGAGCAGGAATGAAAATCATATCTGTTATTACATCTTTTTACAGGCAATCTCAAGCAGGACAATCTCAAGTGGCTCCGGTTTCGAACATTCCTGACCCACCAGAGATCAATCCGGATATCTCCAAATCCGAATGTCCAATATGTCACGGTCCCAGGCGAACAGAGACCTTACTCTCCATCTCCGGATACGTTTTCTGCTATGTCTGTGTAGTGAAGTATCTTCGACAGCACGGGAAGTGCCCAATCACAAATTTCCCAGCCAATGAGGACGCTCTTATTCGATTGTATTCACAAGAGTCGTAGAAAAGGGCGGTTGAGTCAATACAGCCTTGTTTAGTTTATTATTCGCCACTTTTGTTTTTCCTGACACGGCCAATAACTGAATGGGGCATCAAACGGCATTGACATCAATGAAAGGGAACGCTTTAAATTGGCCAATTTTCTTTCCAGCAGAGTCGTAGTTGAAAGAGTGGAAGCACTCATCACAGAAGAAGAACGGATCCTCGGGAACCTAGAGTAACAGAGAAAATGATTGGAATCATGAGATGATGCGTCGAATTTAAAAAAAAATCTGATCAAAGCACACAAGGCAGTTTTAACCAGTTATTATGGAGTAGTTCTTTCAATTGAGGGGAAAATCCTTCACGTCAAGTTGCCAGAGTGAAACAATTTGAAGACAAATGAGCTCAAATACATAATTGATGCCCAAATTTCCCTCTTTTAAACAAAATCTGGCACAAGGAGAGGGATCTACTCTCACTTAACACCACCCTCCTGGTTTTTTTTCGAAGTATAAATTGCACAAAATTACATTTTCTATTGGTTATTACAAAAATAACAAAGCAGATATTTTTCTCATTCTTACCCTTTTATTATCTTGCGTGACCCACTTAGCCACACTTACTGAGCACATCATACAGTATTTGCTTCGGGGGATTCCTTGACTTCGTTCAAATGGATACGAGGTGTAATATTGTGGATCGTCCCAAGCCATTAAACGAGCATCAATAAACGAGAACAAGTGCTCATGGTGTCCCTACGCAGAAAAAAATGATGAAGTAAAATCCTTTGAAAAAAAAAAAAAAACAAGAAAGCCATCTTGTAGGTACATTGTACCTGGTGAACGTAAACGTAGGGATACCCGAATCGAACCTCGAGATCTTGAATGCAGACTTCTTCCATTTTGGCCGTGGTAAAAGGGCCTAATCCGCGATTTCCTTGACTAGCCCATTGACGAATGGTTTCGCTCAGATCCTTACACTCAGGCCATCTAAGGAACGACAAATGTGGAAATTAACGTCTTAGGACGAATCCCTGAAATGTTCTTAATTTACCTATGGTCATTGTAAAAGCAACCTTCAATATAGAAGAATCCGGATCTGTAGATGGTTTTGGTTTTCTTCTGATTTGTTTGAGCCTCTTGCGGATTATCACTGACATCCTGAGTGATAAAATGGTCGGCGTGACATCGGATGAAGTCTCGAAGTTCGCTTAACTTGTTACTCCCCATCATCAGAATCTCTTGGGAGTATTTCAATTGAGCCAAGGGAAGATTTGGATTCCGGTTGAGAGCTTTATACGGTTTATACAGCCGGACAACCACCACAATCTGGATTTATAATAAACAATAAATAAATCAACATATTTTGAAATGACTGGTCAACATCAATGAAGAGTAAAATGATTCCGAACCTCTGATTCCGTATTTTTTGAAGCCGCACGACTGGGCGAAACGAAAGGCGCGGAATCTAACCAATTAGAATTTTGATGCCGCAGTTGTCTCTGATGCCGATATTTGTCATACTTGGTGGCTTTGGCTCTGAAATTGGCCTGATTCGCTAACGTTTCCAGAAGGGACGGACCGAGTTCGGGAATAGGCATCACTTTGAACCTGGTGCATCCTTCTTCGTCGGTTTGGTTTTCCGGCAGATGATGTCGTACGGGTGGCATCTCTCCGACAACACTGAAACATGGCAGAGCTGATCTTAACCTTCTGCACTAACAAGCGCAATAAAGACGAAATCATATTTGTTTCGTGATGTAAATGGAATAAAATTCAATCGAATGGGAACAAACTAATCAGTCCTGAGATCTGATCCGTTTCTGAAACAGATTCTGTACAATGAGAGGTCGGTCTTTTTCGAAGTTTAGAATTATTTGGGGGAGTTGATTAGCCGTTAAAACTGGATATAAGAATATTGTCGGTCAACAGCAACATTTTTTTTTGCTGCGAGAGCTATTGTGATATCAAAAATCAAAAACGGTGTTCATTGTATACAAATTTTGTCAGCGGCAAAAGGATCCTTATTATTTCAAAGATATTCTTGTATCGAGGATTTTCATGAACATCTTTCACTAGACTGACAACTATTTTCGGCCAGCAGAAGTGTTTATTTTCAAGATATATATTAATTTTCGTTTTAAATTTTTTTAGTGCCTCATTGGAATACCTTGAGTTTAGATCTTCGCCTTGCACCATCGCTTCTCAGCTTCAAAAAGGGTTTGTCTAACATAACATTGAAAAACATAAGTGGATGACTGTATTTGATTTATTATTTTTATTTCTGCTAGAGCATTGGAAGTTTTGCATATGTTATGTTTCCGTCTTTTTTTCTCTCTCTCTGTTTTTACATTACAACTTTTTTTGACTATTAATATTCTAATGCTCTTTACACACTAAATTAATTGTCTTGATTAGATATTTCCAATAAACAATATCTATTATTATCTGCCGACATAAAAATGGCAACATTTGGCGTTTTTGGCAACTTTTCTCAATTCAGCAGAGCTGAATCTCAGATCAATGAATGAAACCAGTTGATTTCCAGTCCTCAAACTTGATTTTGGCGGGAAATCTTCATACTCAACTTTACCTCAAGGCGTCTTCGTGGCAAGTTTGTTGGAGGTCTTCAAACGTGTTCAGGTCCAAATCATCTTCGGATTCTTCCGTGACACTTGTCTGAGGTCGTTGATTCATCCATTTCATTAGTTGGTGGTTGGGTAAAAGCCTGAGATCACTTCTCAATCCGTCAGGCCGATCTTGCAATAAGCGATCGCGGAAAGCTGAGAAATATTGCCGTAAACGGATTTTCTCCGCACTAATCCATCGAGTTCGTAGGTCCGGTTTGTGAATTGCGTCCATGGCCAAGTTTAAGGATTGCCTTACTCAAATTTGAATGTTTTAAGGCCTTTGAAATGTTTGTTTTGATTCTCATTCAGCTGAATATGGGCAACGGAAGTCTAGGTGGCGCAACGGGGATTTTCATTCATTTTCATATTTCATTTAAGCTGCTTTAGTTGTTTTTAGCTGCTCTGTATTTTTTTATTATTTTGCAACTACAAACCGATTTAGACTTTTTTTTGCCCAAAAAGGGCAAATAAAATGAAAAATGGCAATTTTTTTTTTAAATTAACTCATATATTAATCTAAATTCGAACGGTTCGAATCCACTCTAGGTGAGTTCCTAAAAAATGATTCAGATGAGAACTTGGGAGCAATGAACCAATAATGATGTTTACCAAAAGATCGTAGTATTGGGTGAATGAATCATGGTTTGGATGTGAATCACTATATTGTATGACAAAACTTGGCTCAGAATTTAGGAACTATTGTCCATGTTTCAATGCTCTTGTTCACTTGATTCAATTGTCATTGAAAAACGTTACGGTTTTTAAATCATCATGCTTTTTTTGTTCTTAAGAGATTCCTGTATTATTTCCTTCCAAAATAATCTACCAAGCGAAGCTCAGGGAGGTCAAGCTAAATCCACTACAAGATGGCGTTGTTTTTCAAATGCAGATTGCCTGATCTCAGGCACTGGCATCTAGAAGAAACTCATCGAGCGAGCGGGCCTGCGAAATTTTGATAATACTGAAACAGGGTTGCGATTGCGGCGAAAAGTAGGTAAAAGTTCAAGATCTGTCCTTTTTTCAAAAAGTCATCTGGTTAAAAAAAAATCACCTTCTGCTTGTTCATATATGATTTGAATTCCAAAATATCTTATCCTTGATATATCTCTATCGAATTGTTATAAGATACTAAATTTTACTTTGACATTGTTGTGTCTGGTGTAAAAATTTAGCAGTCTTAGTCAAAAACTAAGTTGATGTTTCTTCATCGTGTTTGAAAGAGCAAATTTTCCGGTGCTTTGATTCAACATTTATTGCCAAGGCTAGCTCGCACAGCTTCACATTGTCAAGCAGGGATCAAGGACAAAACGTTGTTATTTATTTGTTGTTCCGTTTAGAGTTAAATTCCACAGAAGATCAAACTGTCGTTTGACTGCATTTGATTTTGCTCAATATCCCTCTATGAATTTTGTATTCCAGCATGCAAACCAAACCTTTGTTACATGTTCCGGATCTGTTCAAAGTAAACATGAAAACAACTTAAAAGCAAGTTAATGAGAACCGGTAAAACATAAGACTTTCACGTGCCGAAGTTTCTTTTATTGATTTTCTTACAAGTGAAAGTAACATTTTTCCCCTAGATGCCGTCCAAAATTATGGAAATAAATACTATTACTTTATCACTCCTTAAACTAGAAGAATGACAGTTTATAAAGTTATTGTCACAATCACAGCCAAACCATAAAAAACTCAATGAAATGTCTCTCTCAATAACTTGAAATTTAGCTCCTTCCTACTAAAACATACCATGCTGGCCATAAACTACTCCCAAATAACTAGTGTCCACAGACAATATAATGGCATTTAAAGTCATTATATGATTTGTGCTAGTGTTCCTTAGGGGCCCTGAGTCCCTCAATGACAGTCCGTCAAAGCCAGCTTTCATTGTGGCTACTCTACAGAGGAGTGAACTTCACGTCAAGTAGAGTCCAAGGAGTGTATCCGTACATGCCCACTTCATTTCAGAGGCCACAACTGAGCAGTACCGTCATCAAGGCAGCCTCGGTCGCTCGCTCGCTCGTTCGTTCTGCACTACCAATACGATTCTAGCGACCTCTATCCGATCCCAAGTAAAAGTCCAAAGCAGGCACGAAAGGCCCACACAGCGAGTGGAACACGGTTGGAACAGGCCAACACTCAACCAACAGCCAACTTGCTATCCATCCATTGGTTGGGAAGGACGTGCCAAGGACCACACCAAAGACAGATTTTCACGGAATAAGTGTATAAATCCAGCCAAAATGGCGTTGAAGAGCCTCGTCGGACAGAGTAAGACACACGCCCCTTTCCTACCAAAACCATGTTCCACACCCATCTCACTTCTCTGACGCTCTATTTTGACTTGGGATCCAAGAGCCTTTCTCCACGCCCTTGGATCTAAGAGTCACGTGAAACATTGAAAAAAGATGTGACATAGGTCCAAGGGGGTGGAACCTTAACTTAGAGCTATCATGGGATCGCTTGGTCACCCGTTGATGAAAATGATCATGTTGTTCCAGAAATCATGAACGATGTGATCTTGGCCACGGTCAAGAATCACAACAAGACCCCTGGAAAACTCGAGTGGCGGGTCTTGATCGTGGACAACCAATCCATGAAGATGATTTCGGCTTGCACCAAAATGCAAGAACTCTCGGGACAAGGCATCACAAGTATGAGCTATTTACGCACCTCAGGTGTTCCATTTGGATACTTAATCTCCCATGACTCCATGTTCCAGTTGTGGAAACCATTGACAAACGTCGTGAGCCTTTGCCTCACATGGAAGCCATCTATCTAATAACTCCCAGTGATGCCAGCATCAAGTGTCTCTTGGCCGATTTCCAATCTCAACATCGGACAACTTATCGTGCCGCTCATGTTTACTTTACCGAAGGTAGGCCACACACGTCCAATTAATTCATTCGGATTGCGACAACCAATCGTGAAGATCTCGATTTTTTTTGGTTCCTTACTTTTTTTAGCGTGTCCCGATATTTTGTTTAAACGGTTGGCCGAATCGTCGGCCGCCAAACATCTACTGACCTTATCGGAGATCAACATGGCATTCATTCCAGTAGAAAGTCAGGTTAGGAGAGAATGATTTCGGGTTGGGTTTATTAACATTTTAGCCTCCGCTTTGGTCCCGGGTCTTTTGTTGGTTTTGGTTCATTGTCTAATTAACATTACTGTTGTTTGTGAAAGATGGGATAGGGCCATTTGATTATTATTGATTACGTGGCCAAGTTCATTGACACTCTCAAAGAAATCTACATAGCTTTCACCCCTTTTAAACATCAAGTTGGTGGTGGGGATCGGATGGAAAAGCACCACTAAATTGATAATGTTCCATGTTTGTATTAACTACATAATGTCCGGATTTTGTACTGATAACTACCACTCCTGAGTGTGGGCTAATGTGCTGTTTCTGGCTTTTCCTCCACTTTTCACGCCTCTCTGATCTGTCTTTTGCGCTCTTTGTCTGTCCTTTAACATCTTTGGCGATGTTCAGTGTGTCCGGATGAGAAATTCAAGGAGATCTGCTCATCATTGGCGGCCAAGCGAATCAAGACACTCAAGGAGATTAATATCGCCTTCACCCCTTACGAGGCACAGGTGGGATGGGATCCAGATATTTTGTTTAACCTTTGCTTGTCTTTTGGGCGGGTTTTGTGATTGGGATCATTAATTAAACAATTTGTTTCATGGCTTGTTTCATTCTGTAGGTGTTTTCGTTGGATCGAAGGGAGGCCTTCAACCTTCTTTACAATCCTAACAAGGGCAATCTCCGAAGTTTGGAGCTGGAGAAGATGGCGGAACAGATTGCAACTCTTTGTTCAACTTTGGGCGAGTACCCATCCATTCGATATCGAGCGTAAGTAATGATAGTTTAGTTAACATATTTTGAGACATGGCATGTCGAATTATTACAAAACATCCGCTTGAGAGTAAGGCTCGTCGAGATTATCGCGAATCCATTGCCCATATTCTGAAACTCGCGTGTAAACTCCGGGGAATCCGGGTACTGCGCACTTGTAGCCAAACGAAACGATTCCCAATTGGAACCACCGATCATCGGGGATATCTTGATCCACAAAAGGTCCCTGTTGGGTCATCATCGGACCTCCCGAGTCCCCTAAGATTATGGGTGAATCACTATTTTTTGACTAATATCGCTATGAACCTTTTAGTTACCTTGACAGGCGTCCTTGATTTCGAATTGATCATAAGCACATAATTTGTTGTCTGTTATGTTCACGTTATCGAACGCTTTGAACGTCTCGATACAACCCGCGTTGGACAATACCTGTAATGATAGTTAAAGTAAAGAACATGAGTGAATTGTCAAGCAAGGTGGATGAAAATAAGGTACTTCAAGTTGGATTTCCAAGAGCTGATTGGAAGTGGGACCTCTAAACCGCGTGGTACCCCATCCTGCGATGAATGGGAAGAATCTTTGGAACGTCTGTTTTGACACAATCGGGCTCAAAAGAGGCAAACAGATCGGTCGGATGAAGTCCGTGAACTCTACATCCCTTTCCAAAGTGAGAATAGCGATATCGTTGTGATAGAAAGCCGAGTGATATCCTTTGTGGATGAGTCTTTGGACCACTTTGATGTCGATTGGATTGGCACCGTCGTTGTCATTGTCAATCTCGTGCTCTCCAAGTCGAACCTAAGTGTCAATACATTCATATGAAACATGAAAAATGGTCAATAAAGGGATAGAAACTTGCGATTTTAAGACTATCTCGGATGACACAATGAGCTGCTGTGAGAACGTGTCTTTGGGTTATGAGTGTACCTCCACATAGGAACTTGATCTCGTCTTTGTCGTTCTGAAAGTCGAATAAACGGTCAAAATTTGATTTGGTAATAACTGAAAATATGAAACGTATTTTACTTCAAAGCCCAATGCGGCAATCCATGGCCAAGCATGAAGTTCAGAAGGAACCCCTCCAACGATTCGTTTGATCGGATGGCTAACAATGCTTTGGCCGCATTGGTCGTAGCCTGGAATTTCTGTGACCGGAACTGGTTTTGTGGTTGTTGTGGTGGTTTCTTCCGATGTTGTTGTGTCCATGATGATTCTGGTTGTTGTTGCGGGAAGCTCAGTTGAATCCGAGGGCGTTTCTTGGGCAAGGGTTGTCATTTCGTCTGGCGACATTGTGGTTTCCTCAATGGGGGTGGTTGTGTCTTTAATACTGAGGAGATCAAAAGGCAATGAGTCTTCAAGTCATTGCAAGACGTAAAAATTGGATATCAAAAACCTTAAATTAGGAAGAAGTGTTGATACAAGATACTTTAATTGCTGGCCTTAATTAATGTTCAATGGTTTGAATTAATCATATTATGATCATAAAGCATGGCATTCCATAATTTGAGACTAAAGTATTGACAAATACCTATGATAGAGGAATACATGTGATGCCTCTTCGATTTAACAGTTGGTTCATGGCGTCTCTTTTCGGAAGAATAATATTGCTCCTGGCGGAGAGTTTGCGTTTTTTCAAACTCTTTCTAAAAATGTGTCTATTTTTAGAATTAGTTCTTTACCTATCAACTCAGCTGTCGCTTGGCTCTAAGAGGGTCAACTTAATAAGAATTGAAGGAAATTAGGGTGCAAAGTCTTACCTGGACTCGGTTGTTGTTGTTGTGGTGGTGGTTGTTGTAGTAGTAGTAGAAGTAGTAGTTGTTGTTGTGGTTGTTGTAGTAGTAGTTGTTGTTGTTGTGGGTATGATTTTCTTTCCATTCTTCTTCGGACAACAAACATCGGGGATTCGACCCGCGTATCGGCACACGGAATCTCGGAGCAAGTTCCGTGCTCGATTCGAAATCGGCCTTTGGAGAAGTTTGACCAAAGGCTCGCACTCCAAAAGTGAGATGCACTCACCTTCTTGTTCCAACGGCGTTTGACATGATAAGGTCATCTCATTTTCGTCCGGGAAGAATGAGATTTGCCCCTTTGTCAAACTCAGTCCGATTATAAGGAGTTTCAAACTGTGCCAAATGGCCAACTTCATGGCTTGCTGAAAGGAGGGGGAGATATCGGTTGAGGAATTGTGTCGTTTTTCCTTTTCGTCTTAAATAAGAATCGCCGAGACGAACAATGACTGGCTCGAAATTGTCTTTTTGTTTTGGTTTATGGTTGCAAGTCGGCAACGACAAAACCCGTTTTGTTTGATCATCGACGTTGTGCAGATTTCAAGTTTATTATGGGCTCTTGTGCTCTCTCAATCTTGCATCAGGGGAAGTCCGCCCATTAATCTCACTACCAGCTAATAAATTGTGTCCACAATTTGAAGTTGAACAATCAATCCAAGACTAGCTTTCAAGTGGTTCATATTAGAGCACTAGTTCATATTAGAAACTGCTCATTCAAAGAAAACGGAAACCGGGTTATCTTGTCGAATTCTTGTGTATTTCCTTGCTTTGCCTGGCCTTGATCTCCTTTTTTATTAAAAAAAAAAGTAGAACTAGAACATGCATGACTTTGATGTAGCATGTATTTCGTCATAGTTGAACTTAGGGATTACTTGCCTCTTCAACAAAGATCTCTTCCAAGTTTCCGATATCGCCTTTTGACACATTTAAACATTTAGAAGCATATCCAAGACCTTATAATTTTTACATCGTATCATCATACTTATATTAGAGCATAGTAATTACAAAATTTATGGTCTTTGCTACATGAATATAGCTTGTTCTCACAGAGTAGTCTGGCTGTTATCTGTATGGTGTTCGTTGCAAAGAATCGAGCGCGCTTTGGTGACTCTTTGTCCACCAGACAACTATGAAGAGAGAGAAGAGTACCAAATGGTGCTTCCAATCGACAACCAAAAACTTGGTAGTTGTTAAAAAATATTTGAAATGGTTGTGGCCAATGTTTCACTTCTATGTTTTGGGATGAAATGAACAGAGTGTATAAAATCATGATTACTAATGTTTGAGCTTTCCGATGATGACGATATTTGATGTGTGAGGTACAGAAAATGTTTTTGTTAGTAGAAACATGCAGAATATGATGTATTTAGATGTCATTATGAACGTTTTAAGGCAGTAGAGAACACTTAGTTGTTGAGTGAGCCAGAATGTTCGTTAGACATCATGTGATTGTCGGAACGGGTCGGGTTTGAGACTTTCTCAACAAACGATCTAGCTGAAGAGAGTGAGTCAGAGAGAGAGAGAGTGAAAATAAGCTGAGAATGGAGACAAGAGATGGCGGTAGGATCGCTGGTGAAGGTTTTACATTAAAATGCTAATAACCTAAGAACCAATAGTGTTTATGAAATTTTGACCACTGATCATGTTTCATGACACAATTCTGCATCGGACGATGTGCTCAGTTTTGCATTCTGGTTGTGGGAATTGCTTGTTCTGGACATGGGATCACCAAACTTAGAACAATGCTGTGGATTGGGTTCACGAAAAATTGTCTAAGTCGATGTCTTACTGCGATAGACCAAAGTTGTTATACGCGCTTCAGACTTACACACGAGGTTCGTATCAACACTATGGTTGATCAGCTGGGCGCTCACCTTTGAGTTCGCTCGGGTCGAGTGTCCATGCACACTATTGCTTTTTGAAGGGTCAAGAGTACCCTGACAAATCATTTAATCAAACAATAGTAGATGTATAAGTATAACGTATAACATGTATATGCTATACAAAGCCTTTAGGCGCTACATGCATTAGTTAGTTTTGCAATATAGTGTTACATCATGGTTAAGATACATGTGAGGGGAGAAAGAAATGTTATACTTGCTCGATGGTAATTATTACAAATTAGAAGCCCGAAGGGGCAGATCTCAATGGACTAGGTGAAACCTGTGGAAAATATGTTTTTTAAATTATATATATATATATATTTGCGACGGATTTGACGTCATTATAGTTATTTGCTAAGGGGACATATTCGGAGAGTTATATGGTATGGATGATTTGGTTCTTGGCCAAATTTTTTTGATATGAAATTATTAGGTTGTTTTACAATGGAAGGAAAATGGCAGCCAGATTTATTTCATAGAGAGGATATATTTTCTTTTACTTCATTGGTATGATAAATTGCACTCATAAATAGTTTGTTTCTATAATTACGTAATTTATCAATCTAAGTTCGAAATGTTTTCCGCGTCAACGCTTTTATTATATCTATGGCTGTTCTAATGAGTCGTCGGGTATAAATGTCGTAATCATATCAGCTTTAAAACATTCTTGAATTGCGAGCTACGCTTAAAATTAATATTTTTTACACTCATCCATCTATGACAATAGTGTTAACAAGTGGGAATAAAAATATATTAACTGTGCTCAACTACTTACTCAAAATTGTACCTTTGAAAATCCAAACTCACCCAAGACATTTAAATTCATTCCAGTGATTATGAGCGCAATCTCGAATTCGCTCAGATGGTTCAACAAAAACTGGATGCTTACAAGGCCGACGAGCCGACCATGGGTGAAGGCCCAGAAAAGGCCAAGACCCAATTGTTGATTTTGGACCGCGGATTTGACACGGTCTCGTGTCTGCTCCATGAGCTCACTTTTCAGGCCATGACTTACGACCTACTTAACATCGAAAACGACGTCTACAGATATGAGGCTTCGGCCAACCAAATGAAGGAGGTTCTTTTGGATGAGAACGACGATCTTTGGATCGAAATGCGTCACCAACACATCGCTGTGGTCTCGCAAAACGTGACCAAAAAGCTGAAAAAGTTCAACCAGGACAAGAAGATCCAATCCGATGGCAAAAGCATGAAAGATCTTTCTCAGATGATCAAGAAGATGCCTCAGCATCAAAAGGATTTGGCCAAGTTCTCCACTCATCTGAACCTTGCCGAAGAGTGCATGAAATGCTATCAGGTAGGGGGGATGAAACAAGCTCGTTTTTATTGAAAATTTTACTTGACATCGTCTAATTCATCACCAGGGATACGTGGATAAATTGTGCAAAGTGGAACAAGATCTGGCCATGGGCACTGATGCTGAAGGAGAGCGAATTAGGGATCATATGCGTAATATCGTGCCCATCCTCTTAGACCAGAATGTGTCCATCAAGGACAAGATCCGGATCATTCTTCTTTACATTCAATCCAAGAACGGTAGGTCGAATCAAAGTAACAAGAAAAATAAAAGCCAGAGGGAGAGAAAGAGATCTGAATAATTGATCAGAACGACAAGGATATTGAGAGCTGAAAGCCGGAAATGGGGTTTCTCGGACAGGTTCTATTGAATAAACGCCCCTCTTCCACCCTCAAATTTGGTACATAATTCATGTCCCGAACTATCAGTCCCAATCGGATGTGACAACCATGGTCTCTTCTTTATTTTTGTGTAGGCATTTCCGAGGAGAACTTCACTAAGTTGATCCAACATGCCCAAATTCCCCCCGAGGACAAGGATATGATCACTAATTTGGCTCTGCTTGGATGCAATGTGGTTGTCGATGTGAGTTAGGGATTAGAGATTGGAGGGATTGAGACTACAAGATTCGAATGCATTTCTTTGGTTTGACAGGGTAATCGGCGCAAGATCTGGCAGATTAAGCGAAAGGAACGTGTGACCGAGCAAACGTATCAGATGTCCCGATGGACGCCAATAGCCAAGGACATCATGGAGGATGCCATTGAAGACAAATTGGACAATTCTCACTTCCCATTTCTGGGCGGACAACGACAGGGATCGAATCTGAAAACCGCTCCCACCAGGTACTGTGCATGCACTGTTTTTTTCCCGATTTCATTTTCATGTACCGGGTGATTCAAAAGAAACGGAACGGCAAATGATGTCCGTAACCCAGAGATGGTTGATTCAAAAAAAAAGTACAAAGGTCCTACAGATGCAGCAGCTGAAAAACGCTTAAGATACCTTTGTTTTTATTCTCATTTATGTCGCCTTTTTTGGATTTTAGCCAAGTTTTGGGAGTGAGTATAAAGTTGTTCACTCAAGCTGGAAAAATTCGTCAATAAATCGTGTGAAAGAAGGGACAAGCACTAAGCTCTTTCGTTCCCCAAGGACATCTTGATTTCTTAGGACAAATTGCAGAAATGCATCTAAAGGCCTCTCATTGTACTAAAATGAGAGGTTATTTCAACGCAGCAAATGTTCCGATGAATTTCATTGTTGTAACTAGGCCGTACGTGGTATTCTTTACGATATCCTTTATTGAGTCATCCTTGACTTACACTACCTTCAGCGCCATCCATAGACGTCTATTATAAGCTTGGGTTGAAATCTCTTCACAAGATGAAGTTTTTAGTTGTTCCGTTTCTTTTAAAGCACCCGGTACTCTTGTCTTCGACAACCAGTAGGCCCTTCAAAGTTTATGCATCTCGTGAGATCAACGAAATGTATCGATTAATCAAGAACAATAAAATTCAGATGTAGCAATTCTCTACTATTCCGCCATTTTGGAGCGTCTTCCTTTTTTTACTGATATTGATTTTTTGTGTTTTTTTTTTCTTTTTTTCCTTGAGTTCAGGGTTACAATTTGAAACTCCTTTTGCTGTTGGTCCTTCTCAAAAATATCCAAGGAAATTTGGTCTAATTTTAGTTCTCAATTGAACTAGTTACCCTATGGCTCAATTCTATCATCCACTTTGATATACTCATCTTTCTCTGTTCAATATCTTTTTCTATGGTGATTGGGTTGGTTACTTTGGAAAGGTTTGCAAAAAGGTGGTGGTCTCATTTCTCGACTTATTTTGATTTCGCGGCGATTTTATTTTCTTGACTAGACCTCGACGACAAAAGAACTCGTCCTCTTCCTCGTTATCGTCGGGATCGTCTGGTTTATTGTACCTCGAGGACTCCATTAATCATTCTGGTGCAAAGAGGTGAACATGGGCAGTCAGGCCTTGCTTGGAAGGAACCTAATCATTGGCTTGAAACAACCTCCTTTTCCTAACTAACAAATCTGGCGTCTCTAACCTCGCTTTATCCAAAACGTCTGGGCTTGAATTGACTTTTGATTGCTGGACATTGATTAACAGAATGAAACTAACCATTTGAGACTATAAACTCGGAGGTTTGTGTGAGCAACATACCAATATAGAAAAGGAACTTGCCCTGTTGTTGATCACAGGAAACCTCTAGTCAAAATGTAAGAAAGACCAACTAACATGCTATACAAATGGATGTTGTCTGACTTAACGCCTTGCAGTATATTGCTGATCCTTACAAAAGCTTCAAGTTACTTTACTGATAATCTCTAACGTGATTGCGTTAAGATGCTGTGGTCCCTGCTGACCTGTTTTATAAAGTCATAGATGCATATCTTTTCATATTGTTGTTTTTCTAGTGTCCGTTATGGTCATTGGCACAAAGACAAAGCCAGTCAAGGTGCCAGTCAGAAGAACCTACCACGGATTATTGTCTTTATTATGGGTGGAGTCACATTTTCTGAGTTGCGATGCGCTTATGAAGTCACTAATGATAAAAAGAACTGGGAAGTCATTGTTGGTAAGTATGCCGGGTTTTTTTTTCATCATATGATCCCTATGAACTATTTGAATAGGATGTTTGGAATTTGATTAAAAAACCTGTTGAAAAGCCAAAGTAAATCAAGTTCGTTTTTATCGCCAAATTTTTGCTTAAGATTTTCTAGAGGCTGACATGTAACTTGGATAGCTGCAAGTGAGCAAAAATATAAAACATTGGCAAAATTAAGGTACTATTTTATTGAACTTTGTTTTGTGTCAGCAACTTCATATGAAAAATAAACCTTCTAAATGTCTTTTTTTGGGCAACGAGGCAGTTATGTAAGGCAGAGCCCTCTTCTAACCCGAAAATATGCGTGAAAATAAAGCGTTGTTCCCCTAGACCAGTTCTGAATTTTTGTTTTAGGTGGATCTCACATCATCACTCCCACCTCTTTTCTGGATGATGTCAAAGCCTTGAGTGGAGATGGTTCGACCATTCCGGATGCCGAATAAATCAAAGGCCAAAGAATTAGAAGCTGATGGTGGTCTTTGATCTTAAGAGCCCATGTACTTCATTGTCTCCTTCTTTTGAGCGGGAGCTTTTTCATTCTCGGGTTGATTTACTTCCAATATTATCATTATTATCGTTTTGCAATATGTTCGTTTCGCATGATTTTTTTTATCTACATCTTCTTTTGTATCCTTTAGTCACATTCAAAAAATATATATTTACTTGAGTTCAAACTTTTGGTTGCTTATCGCATGAGTGAGGTTTTTAGTCTGTTTTTTGCACCACATATGTACATAAATTTATGAATCACGAACAAGAGAAAGTATCCATCACCCCCCCACGAAATTGTACAGAATATGAGTAGCATTAAATCTCAAGAGTTGATCTGATTGATTAATGAGTGAATCGTCTTTCTTCATCCATTCCTCGTTACTACAGTACCTAGATTAGCCGTGTGTAAGAACATTCTACTTTTCAATCAACATTCGTTTCAATCCCATGGAAAATCGATCCAAAAGCATTATCCTCCCATTCCATTGTTATATCTTTGAGTGATGTACGTATGTAAGAGATATACTCAAATATGAATAATCGAGATGTTAAAGTGAAGGCTTGATCAAAACTGAACCAAATTTTGATTCTTACATCTCCTTTGCCCCTTGTTACGTAGCACACTTCGTGGAGAGGTTGCTAGGATTGCATTACGAATATTCCGAAGACTAATTTGTCTTGATCCACTGTTGAAATTGATTCAGGTCATATGTTTCATTCATTGAATTGTTTCTCGATTGTGACGATTTTGACTCGGTCATTGACGACCAGGTTGAAGAGATGAGTAAATGCGATTGGATAAATGGGCAAGGAAGCAAGACGACTTTTATTTCAGACATTCAATATGCTAAACTCACTGTTCGTATCATTCATTATCAATTACACGTCCGTTATTCGGATACATCTCATCGAAAATAAACTTCTTTCCAACAAACGCTCTCAATTTAATTTGTTACCTACTTTTTTTATTCTGAAGACGTTTCTACTTCTGATGTTGACCCTCTCTAAAGAGCATATTCCTAAAAGGACAGACAGCATTCTACAAGATTGGATAAAACTGGAACTTTTCGTTTCCCTTTATGTTTTTGTTTCGTCTTAAAAAGTGGTGTTTTTTTAATTTTGCGTAAAGAAATACATTTTTAAGAGAGTTGGCATTGGTAAAATGACATACGTCTGTCAAAAACAACAAAATTTGGGAACAAAACCTTTCATTAGGAATGTTCTCGTAGTTTTGTCAATTGATCAATATATGATCATTTACAAGTAGACAAAAGTCAAATCGTAAAAAGTTGTCGGGAAGAAAGAACTCCAGCAAATATAAACGTAGATCGGCTTTTTACAAGATAGTGCCAAAAACGTTCCTTCGTGTTCGATGCATTTGAATTTCAAAACTTTTAAGTGCCTAAAAAGCCTTAATTAAAGAGATGAAGGATTGGATTGAACAAAAGTTGCCTCCTAAAACTACACGAAGGTCCATTAAAAAACGTCCAACAAGTGATAAAAACGTCACAAATGAACAAGTGGCACCATCAAATTAAGCGAAGAAAAGTTGCAAAAACGGAGGTGGTCAACCACCTTTTCCATCACTTTATCTTATAGGAACGACATTGAGAGAAAGATGGAATGCAAATATTCAAAAGCAACTGAAATGTAGACCAAAAGGCATTTGACAAGAATTTTATAGGAAGATTGGGCATTTCAATTTTCAATTCAACCTAGCTGCAGGGAGCCGAATATGAACACAACATGACATTTTTCACACCAACAAAATGAAACAGGGAGCAACTTTTCTTTTAGTGTATTATATAAGGGATCCAGGGTAATATTTATACTAGTAAAATACTATTATAAATTACACTTTTTTGAAAAACTATGCTATCCATATTTCCAAAAGAACACGTTTGACTCCAACTTTTAGTTGAGTTGAAAACTAAAATGTGAAAATAACCAACCTCATCTTCGGGATTTCACTCCACATTCCAGATTTCTATGAAAAATAGTATTTGATTTTTATGAAGGCCGCATTACAATCTTCTTTGCAATTTCCTATGACGTAACACATGGTAAAAAATGACAATAAACATCAGGTTTATGACTAATGATGAACCGACAGGGCTCTTAACCGAAACCGAAAGTTTCGGCCGAAAGAGGACTTTACCAATAACGAAAACGAAATCAGATGACTAAAAAATTCATTGTGAAATTAAAATTGATCATATGCAAGACGTTGAGTAATCCTGAATTTAAAAAAAAAATCCGAAAAATTGAGTTTTAGAGGTTTTTGGACCAAGAAAAATCGTCAATTTTGTTGTCAAACTCCCTTCTTTACAGTGCAAGTCTGCGTTCGGTTTCGGTAAGTGTAACCGAAGCCGAAACAAAAATATCGGTCGTAATTTCGGACGAATGCTCCTTTGTTCCATCACTATTTCTAACCACAACTAAGTCGCCAACTCAAGGTAAAAGGAATCAAAAATGACTGGTTGGAAAGCATTTTTAAATGCAATACAGAGAACAACGATGTATTTTCAAGACACACTCTAAACAAGACCTGCTCACAGAGCATCGCATTAGAACGAAATTACTATATTTCCGTGGCTAGAAAGAATGTTCAATAGCTTTGCTGGACCTTCGAAGCCCAAAAAGCGGCTCGAGTCTCAAAGGTCACGGCCCTAAAGATCATATTTTCGAGGTCAGGACCGCGCATGTAGCCAAAACAGACCGTGAATTGATTGCCCACACCCACCATCTGTAAAAAAAGTAATTTTATAAAGAAAGTTGTTTTCACCCTTGTTCTATGGAACATTTATAGTGTTAAAACTGAAGCACATTGTCGAGTAGATATTGTACGAAGCAAAATTGGTAATGATTCGCATAGAACAAGACGCATAAATAGACTGAAATTTTTGTTTTAAGAATAGTTTGCAAATTATTTGTTGGTCAACACTTTTCAGTCCATTTGGCTTATCGTTATTTTTCATGAGAATTACGTCCAACGGGACAATTTGAACTTAAAAAGCCAATTTCAAACACCTACGCTTTTCAAGGTTAAAGGGCAAAGGTTTTAATTTTTAAATTGCCATATAACGTTGAAATAGCTAACAGGAATAACACTTGTTGTGCCACTTAACTTAAAAGCAAATACTGAAACGTTTGCTAAATTCAAGTCTAAGTCTGCACCAGTTACAAAACAATAACTGAATTAGTGTTGATCCGAAGGGCCCCTAAACCGAAACCGAAATTTTCGGCCGAGAAAGGGCTTCACCGAAACCAAAACCGAAAGCGATGGACTAAAAAATTATACGCATGAACTTTTCACCTTTAATTCATATTGCTCATGTGTAAGCTTCAGAGTTTTTTTACACCAAAAATTCCTCGATTTTGCTCTCAAACATGCCAGTTGCCGGTTTCGGTATGTACAGTGAAATCTCGATTTACCGATCTCCGATTTAACGATGATTTTTAGAGTGACGGACATTATCGTTAAATCGAGATTTTGCTGTATAACCAACATTAAAATTTCAGCGAGGGTTTCGACCGAAGGCGATTCGGTCCATCGCTAATTTGAGTCACTTAAACTTACTCGGAAATTCAAACTTACCTCAAGGAACTCTTGAGAGAATCGACGTCCCTCCATTTCCTGTAACTCATTCGTGTCCCGATTTTCGTAATCCATGGCACAAGACTCATTGGTGGTATCTGTTCCTACAGTGGAAACGGGCATAAACATGATCCTTCCTCGATTACTTTGATAGTATCGTCTCGCTTCCACTTGATGAATCTTATTGCCCAGAATTAGAATCAGAACTGTAAGAAGGATGGAGTAAATTGTAAGGGAGTTAGACTTCATGTCGTGTTTTTAGATGATGTATTCCTGAGTAAGTTCAAATGGACACTGTGGATCATTTCAGGCCCATCTTTATATCCTCAAGGCCAGATTATGCTGCCTCAGGTTTGGACCTTAAAATTCTCACAACGTTCGGATTTTGGTGGAAATTCCATTGTCATGCACTATAGTACTTTAGTATGAGTCAAGACTTCATGCAGTAACGACTTGATTTTACTTTCTCAGAAAACAAATTCGTGAAATTGGTGTTTTTTTCTCCGAACATTTTGATCTAAAAACTAAAATATCATTCCCTTGACAAAATTGTTGAAAGACTAGTCTCCATATAATGAAGTTCTGATTTTTGTTATTAATTCGCCACTTCAGGCACTTGAATCGTTTATCAAGTTAATTTTCGATGGTGAAATCATGCCAACCATAGATAAATTAATCAAAAATTTCTCAATTTTGAAAGCACCTTCTGCGATTCGCAATAAACATTATTAAAAAATGAGACTTTTTTTGAAAAACATGACATGACAGGGCCTTACACGACTTTCAAACATTCCTTCGTCCCAAGTTTATTGGTAGATGCCACGCCAATTACTTATCAATTTGTGCGGTCTAGTAGGGCATCATAAAATTGGCTGTGATAATTTATTTTTCCATGGAACCAAATAAAAGCATCTTTACAATAGTGAAGGTGTAAATCTTCACTCCCGTTGAACTCTTTAACCATTTCTACTTGCGTTTCACGATGTTTTATTTATAGATCTCTCATGCCCAGGATTAACGTTAAGTTGTGCACTCTCTCAAAATGCATCGTTATGGCAATCTTAAAAGTTTGTCGATTAGGAAGGAAACCCCCTCAGAGTAGCCGTGTAGAATGGCGTAAAAGGCATTTATAAACATCCTTTTCACTCATTGGACTTTTCAATTAAATTGCCATAGTAGTAATCTTTATGCTTCTGCCTATCACTATCTTAACATTAAGAGTGGGCATCTCTTACTCGTCCCATCTTTAGCCTTAAAGTAATGCATCGTGTGGTGAATATATTTATAACAATGCACGACTCGCTTTCGATCAAATTCGATCAAATCAAACGATCAAAGAGACCTTGGTTAACTTCGAATCGAAGTAATCGATAAGATGAGACTAGGTTTAAACACGTAAGAGATAAATATCAGTTGCTTTGTTTCTTGGAGAAAACATTTTTGCTTGTCAAAGCACATTCCTCATTTAAGACATATTCCGATTTAAGAATCACTTGTAAAAAACTGATTCCAGTTTGCGCTACAGACCAATGAGATCTATTAAATATCAGAGGGAGTGAACCCATAAAAATGTGTCACTTGTTGTGAACTGTTGAGCAACAAAAGTGCGGGAATATTCGAAATGTGTGACCAGGAAAATGTAAACATTGACAAAGACCAATTTTGCTTAAAAACCTACTAATGCAGTGTTGCATTTATAAAATTCAGGTTGTGAGTATTCATATCTAGGACAAAACCTAGGCCTTGCAACCTCTTGGGATGGCGAGAGTAACATGGCATTGAACGGGATGAAATTCCGCACAATGACTTATGGGGCGTCAAAATTAGATGTTCCGCTCAAAGACAATGGAGGTTGTGATATTGAGCAGGTAACGTCCATGAGGGATTTAGGAGCATATCCACTTGAAAGTGGGGAAGGCATTTCAAACATGTGGCTGGATCTATCGCACTTTCAAGTCCAGAGATAGTATTGCAATGCTAACTCTGTACAAGTCGATTGTTTAGCCGCATCTTGAATATGCCTCACCCATTTGGGCTCCAATGAGTTCAGCAGGTTTGCAAAAGGTCGAGCAAGTCCACAAATGTTTCACTAGGAACATCACAGGAATGAGAGAGCTCTCGTATTGGGAGAGGCTCCAGAAGTTAGGGTTGTACAGTACTCAGAGAAGGTATGAAAGGTATCTGATACTGTATGTTTTCAAGAGCATTCATGGGCTCTGTCCTAACCCAGGATTTAAGATCAGTTGTAGCGATCGTAGAGGTTTTACGTGCGCTCTGAGAGCACCTCCAAATCTTAAGGAAAGTAGGCTAGTACGAACAATGAAGTCCTCCTCTCTTCTTTATCAGGCTCCTTCATTGTTCAATTTGTTGCCTATTTGCCTTCGTCGGGAATATGTAGGAACTGATCCTTTAACAGCATTTAAGGCAGGATTGGACAAATTCTTAAATACTATTCCTGACCAACCCACTATTCAAGGGTCGTACAGATCTACCAACAGTAACTCATTGGTAGATCAAATTTCGTATAAACGTTAATCATTTAAACCATATTAATCATTAACTCTCTTTACAGGGAATCCCATTCCTTGAGGTGATATTAAAAAATCCACAACCCACCAAAAAAAGAAATAACAACTCTTTGTTCAATAATAAGGTTTTGAAATTTGGGTCACTTTTTACCTTTTTCAATGTTCACTTTCTTGAACTGAAGGAAGGTTTCGCAGAGTGGGGATGACTTGGATTTGATATGAATATGAAAGCACGTTATTGAAAACATTTTGAATATAATAAATATTTTGGTATATGTCAATTAATATTGGAGTTTTTTGGTTATCTTAGAGCAAAATCAAGAAATAAACCTTTTAGAAGCCTACCCAAAACGACAAATTTTAAGTGTAATTCCTCGCGATACCGAGTAGTTCAATCTGACATGAGTCAAAATGGGTGTGAGGGGGCTTGAGGGCTAGTAGCTCACGTCTTGAAAAAGATAGGGCCGAGGGATTTGTAAAGAGGAAGGATTGGTAGGGGAAGGAGTGCACTGAAGGGGGATTAGGGGATTATCACATAGTCATTGGGAGCCACGGCCAGTCGTGGGCGTGGTCCCACTCACGGAAGTCACTAGTCAAACTATCTAAAAACGAAATAAAACCATTATAAATGTCACGAGAGGTAAAAACGAGTGTCCGCCGTTGCAAATTCGAATTTTTATTCAAAACGTCGGATGTTCAATTATTGCGATGATTGGCCCTTGAACTCTCACGTTAAGTAACACTTCAAATGAACCAATTATGTGAAATTACAAAACTGCAACCATCAAATCCATATGTGCACGAGGTATCAACAAATTTGCAAAAGGTGGATGTTTGATAGCACCTTAATGGTACTAAATGTTTTTTGTTTAACAGCCGATATAAAAAGGCTTCGTCTCATTGTCAGTCACAAACAGTTCCCAACTGCATCTTTCGTCAACATGAAGTCGAGTTTCAGCGCCAATTTCCCGATTCTTGTAGTCGCCATGATCCTTGTCATTGCTATTGGGATCCATCATGCGGATGCCAAGAAAGATAAAGCCTCGAAAAGATCTCAAGGCTCTCACCAAGATCGTGTCGCTTTTGTTGCCATCACCAACCCGGCTACTGAAGAGACGTGTGCCATGGATTATGCAGCGCGAGACACCAATGGACTTGTGGAAATGGCGAGTGGACGCTTCTCTCAAGAACTTCTTGAGGTGAGTCATGTTATCTCATGCTAAACACCACTGATGTTGCCTTTAGGTTTTGGGTCAAAAAGCTTAACACAAGCAAAGTCTTTAAAAGGCAAGTGACATAAACTCTGAGTCGAAAAGGCAGCAAATGGAGACACATCGGTACTAAACATTATGATGTGTTAAGCTGGAGAAGTCAATCGCAAGTTCCAAAGACTTTTTAGCACAATTTTGAATGTGAAGAGTCAATACCACCTACTTTTTTTACTTCGTAGTGCCAAAAAAATTTATGTAAAGCCATATGCATAACGCATAAAAGCGGTGTTATTCAAAAGGGGTCTGCGACCAGTGTACATGATTTACGTATATTTGTGGGCTCGGGAGTGTTTTTTTTGTGGGCCCAGGAGCTATAGGGAAAGTCAAACGCCAAGAGTTATCCATAGTACTGTAATTGTGGGCCCACAGCTCTGTGGCTGTTTCTTTGTGGGATATGCCTCTGTAGAGTGGTACCCTCTTTGAACGAAATTAATTTGGTAGCCATGACTGGGCTGTTGCCAACCCTTGCTCTAAAATGTTGTTGCAATCTATTTCGTTGATCAATTTCAACAACACTTGATGAATGCTAGTCTCAATGGACAATCTGTAGGTAATCACGGCCAAAAGACTTCTCTTGAATAGAAGCAACAAAAAATCAAGCATATTTCAAATGACAGCATATCGATTTTTTTAACCTGGTTGACAATGTTGCACAAGCCATCGTTTCAGTGGTTTGGGTGTATTCTCTTCTTTATTTCGCTATTGACCGTATCTCATTTTATTTTATCTACTATTAGTTTTACACGCTGATACTCATTTGCACCCCGAGCTAAAGAATCGACTCGACTTCTCTTAGTTGGGTGTCAGAGTGGCTGCGACACCAATAAACATTGAGGAGGGAACCTCACATCGAGGACGGAACCTCACATCGACGGAACCTCACATCGTGGACGGAACCACACATCGAGGACGGAACCTCATATTGAGGACGGAACCTCACATTGAGGACGGAACCTCCCATCGAGGACAGAACCTCACATCGAGGACGGAAGCGGTCTTGAATTACTCTTGTAATTAAAAACATGTTCCCGTTCTGTGAACGTTAGGAACTAAAGGGTTATGATCATTCCCAAAACGTTCCAAAATTGTAAAATCGGCAAACATGGCAATCTTAAAAGGTGTTTCATTGGGAAGGTCGTTTACATAAATGAAGAATAAAAGAGGGCCAAATATGCTTCCTAGAGGCTCGCTACAGGTCACACAAAGGCTTTAAGCTTGAAACCAGGCCATCAAGATCATCACGTTGTTCCTAGAGACGCTTTAGTTGTTCCCTCCCAATTACATAGTTTTTAACCAAGTCTTGACAATTTTGCTGAAGTCATTGGATTATTTAAGACCTGGGTTCGAACCCATGAAACCGAGCTTAGCTCGAACGCGCGATAATCAACTGCGCTACACCATCTTCCCTTAGGTTTTCTAAGGCTCCAAGGCATTCCTTAGATCAATAAATATTACAAGCAAAAGTTCACTATTGTTGTTTTTTAATTTATTTTTTTTGTAAAAAGTGGTAGTTTCCGCGAGAACTTGAATGATTTGGATGGAAACCAAACAGGCAATTACTAGTTAGTCATACGGCTAGTGCTAAAAGGCGTAAAAATCTGTTAGTAAACCGCTTTTTCCGATATCTTGAATCTGATCCACACCCTTGGAAAGGGGAAGGATCCTACCATATTTTCAGCTTTGTGGGATATATCCCACAGTAAAAGCGATATTAACAAGTTGCACAAGTGAACTAGCAACTGCGTTCTTGATGCCCTTTTAAATCGACATCAGAAATTTCATCTAAACCTGAACTCCATTTGAGTGGCAGCTTGTCGATGATGTTCAAGATTTGAAAACGAGCGACCACCTTGAAGAAGAGGGTTTGTCGGTTCGGCAACTTTTGAATAAAACTATTTGCTCTGGTTATGTAACATGTCCCACTCATCAAATCGCCAACTGCGACCTAATTGCTACCAACGGCAAAGTGTGTAGGAAGAGCAAAAAAATGAACGGAAAAAGCCAGTCCATTGTATTTCTTTTTAATGCAAAGTTCTCGGATTTCTAACCTTTTATGAAACTTCTAAAACCGGTATTTTTTTTGTTCTAGGATGTGGGAGTTGGCAATCAGTTTACAGTGTGCTTTAGGCGAACCCATGGGCGTAATTCGGATGACTTTTCGTTCTTCGCCCAATCTTTTGTAGTGGAAAATGTCCTACACGCCACCAAGGTCTAAGCAACGAACAAACGACGAAGAAGGAAGGTTGAGACAATTTGTCGACAATGCAATATGTTTTCCTACATGATAATGAAGGATTCAAAAAATATATTCCTTTGCCGATGTTAATTACTAAGCTACAATAACTAAAATAACTATGGGGAGATGGTGTAGAGCAGTTGACTAACGCGCGAGCGAGCTATGCTCGGGTTCATGGGTTCAATCCCAGGTCTCCCCCCCACCCTACCCGACCCCCTCTGTCTAGTGGACATTCCGCCTCTAATAGCGCCTTCAGACCCCAGAATGAGCCCCATGACTTCATTACAATAATTGTATAAAATATATCCAATGAGACAATTCTCGCAATAAATATTATTGTCAACAATCAACAAGAAAAAAAAAATCATCCGTAAAAAAACCGTTAACAAAAAATAACATTAACAAGTAGGCTGTGCCTCAGATTTTTCTCAATATTTGGAGTAGAAACTGAGTTTCCATGCATCAGAAAACAAGAAAAATACGTGATATGATTTTTCAAAAATTCGATCTCCCATAATAAACTCGCTTTTACCCGAGAACCTTGATTAATCAACCTATACTATCTTTGAGTTTTGCTCGTTATTGTGCCTATCTTTTCTGTTCACTTGTTCCATTTTAATTTTTGGACCACAAATTCAATGCTTGTTCATCGTTTGAGAGTGTTTCCATGCATCAGAAATTAAGGAAAATACATGAAAAGATTTTTCCAAAATTCGATCTCCCATAATAAAAACAAAATAACCGAGAGGCTTGATCAACCAATTCTAGTTTTGTTAGTTATTGTGCCTATCTTTTCAGTTTCTTTGTTCCATTTTAATTTTTGGACCACAATTTTAATGTCTGTTTGTCGTCTGAGAGTGTTTCCTTGCATCAGAAACTAAGAAAAATACATGAAGAGATTCTTGAAAAATTATATCTCCCATAATTAAATCGCTGTTACCCGAGAAGCTTGATACACCAAACAAAACTATCTTTGAGTTTTGTTCGTTATTGTGCCTATCTTTTCTGTTCCCTTGTTCCATTTTAATTATTTGGCAGCAAATTTGAAGCTTGTTCATCGTTTGAGAGTGTTTCCATGCATCAGAAAACAAAAAAAATACATATGATTTTTCAAAAATTCGATCCCCCATAGTAAAGTCACTTTTACACGAGAAGCTTAATCAACCAATACTTTCTTCGATTTTTGCTCGTTATTGCGCCTATATTTTCTGTTCCCTTGTTCCATTTTAATTATTTGGCAGCAAATTTGAAGCTTGTTCATCGTTTGAGAGTGTTTCCATGCATCAGAAAACAAAAAAAATACATATGATTTTTCAAAAATTCGATCCCCCATAGTAAAGTCACTTTTACACGAGAAGCTTAATCAACCAATACTTTCTTCGATTTTTGCTCGTTATTGCGCCTATCTTTTCTGTTCCCGTGTTCCAATTTAATTTTTGGACCGCTAATTTAATGCTTGTTCATCGTTTGAGAGTGTGTCATACATCAGAAATCAAGATTAATACATGATATGATTTTTCAAAAATTGGGTCTCCCATAATAAAGTTGCTATTACCTGAAAAGCTTAATCAACCAATACTATATTTGAGTTTGCTCGTTATTGTGCCTTTTTTGCCTTTTCTGTTCTGTTACTCGATTTTAGTTTTTGGACCACAAATTTAATGCTTGTTCATCGTTTGAGAGTGTTTCCATGCATCAGAAATATAAAAAAAATATATTTTAGAATAAATAAATACACGATATTTTATTTAGTATTAACTTTACACAAAATATAATATTTTACAAAGCGTATAAATGTTTTTTATTCTTGGTTTAGCATTTAGCAAGATAGATGGATAGAAATATTTTAGCCTTGCAATGGAGTTCCAAATGTAATTTTAATTTTTATCTGTGTGCCTTCATTGTTGACTTTGATATAATTACAATTATTCAAACTTTTCCGTCATGAAAATCCATGGTACTTATTGCAACACATTGAAATGCTACCTGGGGCCTATGTTACGAAAGATCGAGGTCCGACTGGACACTCGTAAATTCTGTGACAAGACATTGACTTCAAGAAAAAGAAAGCCATTATTTTTTGCATAATTTCAAGTACTCTGTACTCAATTTCAATAATTTTCTGCAATAATTAGCCTTACCGGTTGCAAATATAAGGCTGATTTATAAATTTTAGTGAAAATCGACTCAATGGGGCCTTTAATGATTTTCAAGACTTGACTGGCAATCTTAACCTCCGCACAAATTGTGCGGATTCAGAGAATAACAGAGTGTCCGACTCGCCAAAAATTTACGAGTCAAGGAGGTGCGAATTTTGGTGTCCGACTGGACATATTAGTAGCAGGCAGTTGCAAGTTTTCACGATGCACACACGTACATTTGAGCTTTTATTTTTCTGATCATGATGGACATGCACGAGTTCTGTCTCGGATGATCGCTCGCCAGGGGTGCCATAATTATGATTTGTTAAGAGAAAACGGGAATCGAAGCAAGAAGCTAGACATTTGATGGTAAGTGGCAGTCCTGACGTTTCTTGAACACAAGCTGAATGCGAATCTCCCGCTTAGAACTAGAAGTCAATGATTTACGACAAAACATTGATATTCTTTTGAACATAGATTAGATGACATTTAAGTGTATTAAAAGCGGCCCAAAATGTCTAACTAAGTATACTTAAATTAGCATTTATGATGCAAGGCGTCTCCCTATTCTACCTCGTGCCGAAAATTTCGAAGACTTTGTGTTGGCTCTTGAAAATGTTGCATACCGTAGCTGAATACCATGCTATCTATAAAAGAATAGTCCATGGTTTCGCACAAAATTTACAAGTGTCCGATGTTTCGTAACATAGGCCCCTGGTTGCAGATTTCCATGGATTTCGTAGCGTAGACGTACTTGTCAAATCATAAAAGCTTAGACTTGCAAACTTTTTCCACTTTTCTTGCGCTTTTTTTAACTTTCTAAAATCTTTTTTTCTTTATTTTTTCTACTTTTTTCTTTGCTTTACTCATGATCCTCCTACAAAAATTTTTAACAACTTTTTTCTTTGCTTTACTCATGATCCTCCTACAAAAGTTTTTTAACAAGATACATTACGGATACATCACACTGCAATAAACATATGTTCGTTCATAGGTGGAGCCTATTAGTCTCTTGTCCTCAAAGGAACATTCATGTGATGATCCCTGCAACGCTGTGGAACAAAAATGTTAGCCTCCCTTTGAGCCTTGCCTTATAATAAAGTGTTTCAATCCATGGGGTTGGAGTCTTTAAAGAAGAAGAGGATGGAATATAAGCTGACCCTAGCCAAGGATCACGATCTCCTTGCCTTAACTCAAAAGTAGAGACGGGTAAAAAGTGTAAAAAGATTTTTGTTAACATAAACACATTTATTTGCCTTTTTGTATTTTCCGGCTTTATTTGCACGATTTATTTACAATTTCGGCCTAAAATGAACAAATTGTTGAGAGTTTGCTATTTCTTCTTTGAAAATGTTTACTTTGGAAGATTTTTTTCAAATTTTCAACTAAATCTGATTTTACGTCTCTTAGTGTAGGTTAGCATAGTATTGATTACTACTACTTCAATATCTAAATTTTCCTCTTCAAGTTTGAAAAAACAAGCAGATGACAAGAAAATATCTGAAGCTTTTTGTTTCAGAAATTTCAGTTTTTTTGCGAATTTTTTGAATTTTATTTGCGCTTTTATGATTTTTATTTGCGCTTTTGACCTTTATCTGCATTTTATTTTACTATTTTGGGCTGATTTTTGTGCAACTTTTGGTAACCAAAAGCTTCTTTTGATTTGCACTTTTTGCCCGTCCCCACTCATAAGATTTAAAACAACAATTGCCTTTCAATGGCTCAACTTTTGTTTGCCTATTTATTGGGAACCCAGTGTTCTCCTACCTAAATCTGTTAGCTGTTATCATTGGATTCTCGCTTCTCACTAATTTTTTGACGTCGTTTAATTAATATGGGCTGATTTCAGTGCGAGCTTCATTTGTAAGGCTCGGATAAAGTTGTTAAATGCAACTTGGACCAAAAATTGCAACCTCAGGCCAAAAAAAGCAACAACTTTATCCGAGCCCTACTCGTTTGTTTCTGATCTGAAATGCTTAAAATTTGAGACGTAGTGTTTACTCATACTCAAATTTTTACTCTTACTTAAATCCGCCAAAACGTTCTTGCATAGTCATGGATGGTGTAAACAATGAGAAATATGGAGAAATATTGTATTTTATTACAACAAAAATTCATTTACATAACTCTCAGATTATATTTTGGTAGCCTGAAGAACATTTTCCACCTGAAAGGACTGAGCCGTGAAAGTTGGATTGTCTATATTTCGTCGATGGGTCCGACCCAAACAAATGGTGAAGTTGTTGCCTACACCCACACCCTGTGAAAAAAATGAACTCGTTATATGAATATAATGAACTACTATGCATTCAGTGATTTATGGGAAGATTATCATATGAGGTTTTAAATCACTGAAAAGTAAGAACTTTTATTCATTCCAAAAAATAAAGCTTCAGTTTAATGAGTATTTGAGTTACTATTAGAACTGTAAGTTCGACGCAAAAAGCAGCATGGTCACTAAATGGTTTGAAATGTTTTGCTTGAACAACCTTAACTCCTATAAAGTTGTGTCCCACTTGCAAAGAAACATTATTTTGTACTTCTCCTTTTCATCTGCAATGAAAAATGACTTATTTTTTTATAATATTTATTGACTTTTTAAGAGTGAGAAGCTCGGAAATTAGGTGCCCTAACTCAAATGTCTCAAGAATACCCAAGTATCGAACAAATAGCCATTCTTGAGCATAGTCTTTGTACGTAAGCTGCGTTTAAAAGTAAAAAGTCATCTGATGTACTAAAACCATACTCGAGGATGGCTATTTAAACTATACCTGGGTGTATATGAACCATTTGAATTAGTGCACCTAACATCCGACCTAAAGTTGATCTTGTTTAACATTTTATGAGCATTGAGATTTGTTTCGGAACATTTTGGTGATTTATGGTCAAAATTCAAGGTCAATGGAACCTTAGAGTATAGGTCATTGTTGAGGGTTTTTGGAAGTGTACCGGGCATTGCAATGAAATTCGGACACTTTGACTCGGCAATTTCGACAAGATCTACTTCAGCAACCTGGTGAATGTCACGTCTGGTACTCACAGTACTTGTTGTCAGGAGGTATATGTACTCACCTATTCAATGTAGTCACAGTCAGCTGCAATGATGGCCTCAAGGCACTTCCTGAAGGTCTTTTTGCACAAGCATTTGCACACCTTGACGACGTAGTCCTGGTCCATGCTGTCCCAGTGCTCGCTGACCGCAGCCTTAAGGGCGTCAACATTTGGGTGGCGGACAGAGCAGGCCTTTGCCTCAATGTGCGGCCAGAATGCGAAGTCCAATGGGTTTGCACCTGGAGAGTACGGTGGCCACATTGACTTTGGCCAAAAATCCATGATGTCAAACTGGGCAGTGAGGAAGTTCTGGGCAGCCTTGAAGGTGTGGTCGGGAGCCCCATCATGCTGGAGGACGACATTGGCTCCTGGTTGGCCTGGCCCCACGGGATGAGCTTCTCCCTCAGGATGTGGACGTAATCAGCCGCAGTCGGCCGGTATCCAGTCGGGAACCAATGGAGTGGCATGACAAGGCCGTTTGAGGCCAGGAATCCCAGGGACATTACACTGGCTGGATGCTTGGTTGTTGTGTGAGTATTATCAACCTCCCCAAACGTGAGGTACCGGTCATTTCTCCTGTTTCTCACAGGGTCAACTGTCCATGTCTTCTCGTCACTGAAAATGATGACCCGCCCTGCTTGGGCTGACTTCAAATTGTTGAGAAGTCCTTGGCAACGTTGGAGATGGGACTCCTTGATTGCTGGGGTGAGCAATGGCCTTTCCAGCCTCACCAGGGACTTTCCACCCATGCTCCTGACTGTCCTTGACATCGTGGAGGCAGACACACCCATGTCGACTGCGTGCTTGGTCAATGACTTCAGTGGCGCAACCTCGACAGCCCTCTTGACCTCATTGTTGTCCAGAATCGGTTTCTTTCCACTGCCAGGCTTCCTGTTGAGTTCCTCCCGTCCTTTCACGTTGTAAACTGTCGCCCTTGACACTCCCAATTGCCTTGCGACCTTGGTGGGTGGCACTCCATTGTCAAGGAGCGCGCGAATCCTGATCCGGTTGTCACTTTCCAAGTCCTCTAATTCTAAGCACTTACAGATTTGTGCTTTGTTTACTAAATATTTGTTGCTCCTTGCCATAATATCTCTGACAGTTATTTTATGGTCTAATCACAAAACCTATTAGTTTATTCATCAAGGTTGTAAAAATTAAGTGTCTAAATTTCATTGCAATGCCCGGTAGTTGAAGCATACAAGAAGCATTCTTCTATGCCCCCAAAAACCATCAACAACTGACCTATTATTTTATCTGGCTCAATGTGTATTCTCACCTCAAGGAACTCTTGTGTGAAGCGTCCATTAGCTAACTCCACCAATCCATTGGTGTCTCGCTCTGCGTAATCCGTAGCACAAGTCTCCTCAGTAGCCGGAGTAGTGATTGGAGTGAATGTGATTTGACCTCTTCGAGAACCGTGAGAGCCGTGAAACCCATGGGATCGTCTGGCATCCACATGTTGGATCCCAATGTTTGCAATCAGAACAAAGGTGACTATAAGAGCAAAGGAAACCGGAGAGTAGTTCGAATTCATGATGTTGATGGTAACTGTCTGCCGAGGCTCTTTATGTCGTACCTTTTATATACGCGTCGTGTTTTTAGTTGTGGCGTATGTTATAATCATATGGCAACAGACTGATGAGTTTCCGAGTTTCCTGAGCCTTGGGAAATTCCCAAACCTTTTCATAGATATTCATTTCAATTCTAGAGCAATCCTGTATTTCGAACAATGAATAGAAAACACATGTAAAACGAATCTAAAGAACGGGAACCAACTCGTTTCATCCAGTGTTGTTTTGGGGTATTAGATTCAGATAGAAATTGCAACGTAGCAAAAAATCATGACCAAATTGGAAACAAAACCCATGAATGAAATATTATATTGATGTACTTTTATGCATGCCTAATTTTGTAATACTGATATGATTTCAGAATTGGCATTGTTTTATGACGGGGTAAACAATGAGTTTCTTGATAAGAACATCAAAATTTAAAACAATAAAAAAGAAAACTGTAAGATAAGTGATGGGTAGGGCTGAATATTTTAGGTTTTACATAAAAACCTAGGTTTTAACCTAAAACGCCTTTTTTGGGCAATTTTTACCTAAAAATAAGTTTCCAACCTAAAATTAACTTTTTTCTCGCATTTTTCAGGAAATTTTTACCTAAAACTAAGTTTTCAACCTAAAATTAACTTTTTTCTCACCCTAAAGTCATTTGACTACGCCCACTTGAAAATTACCCCAGTGTCTTTAAAACAAAAAAAAAGGAAGAAAGTAGAAGAGTGGGAGCCACAATGTTTTTCATCTCAACAACATACCGAATTAGCTTTATCAGGTGGTTTCAGGCCGACATTTTGCCAATTAAGGGCGCTCACTGTCATTTTTTGAAGTTATATTTTTCTCTCGTCTCGTTTTCAGTCATTTCATCTCGTTTTTAGGGCGCAAATTTTCAATTTCTTTTTTTTTAAGTCGAAAATTTTTTAAACTCGTTTTTAGGTCAAAAATTTCTGAACTCGTTTTAAGGTCGAAAATTTCTGAACTCGTTTTAAGGTCAAAAATTTCCGATCTCCGTGTTTAGGTCGACAATTTTCGGTCTCATTTTAGGTCAAAAATTGCCGATCTCCTTTTTTGGGTCGACAATTTTTGATCTGGGTTTTTTGGTCGCATTTTTGCCACTTTCTGCCATATTCTACCGCTTAACAAATTTCACTGGCACAAACTTTTCTATACTGGCATTTTCCCCCACTGCCAAATAAAATTTTCATTGCCTTTGTCTCTGCTCAACTGCTTTTACTCTTGCCAAGAGTAAAGTGCTGAAAAACAATAGATAAAAGGCAAAATTTGGTCTGAAAAGCCACTGTAAAAGGTGTAATCTATTCAACCTAAAAAAAACCTAAAACGTAGTTTTGGGCAACCTAATTATGTCATAATTTGCCCAAAAAGTTAACCTAAAATATTCAGCCCTAGTGATGGGGAAAGCTTTGAAATAGAAGAAAAGAAAGACAAATATTAAGCGAATGAGCTTTTTTCGTTGAATAAGCACAAAAAAATATTTGTTAAAAAGAAAATGTCGAATACTCTTGTACAAAGTCTTATCCAATACTTTTTTACGATTCGACGAATGAATGATTTTTTTTCTCCAATCTGCAAGAATTTGGAGGAGCCTTGTTAGCGTGAAAACTGTTCAAGCGAGGGTGACTTCGCAATGATTGAGTCACTCTACGGTAAGGGTTGGCAACCATTTTTGTGTCAAGGCCCACCAAATTTGGTTTGGACAAGTCGGGGCCCACCATAAAGATGGTGACAGGTTCGTGGGCCCACAAATTAGCAATCAGAGACCTCAGGGCCCACAAGTACAGTACTATGGATGTCTCTTGAACCCATTATTTCGGACTTTCCCCATTGCCCGTGGGCCCACCAACGATTACCCTTGGGTCCACATGTGGGCCGCGGCCCACCGGTTGCCGACCCCAGCTCTACGGTATGTTGAGTTAGGCAATGGACAATAACTATTACTTAGGCCTTTTTGTGGATGGAAGTATTTTGCATTATTGGCTCAACGTTGTGAGCACATGTGTTCCAAAGCTGAACATATTTTTTACAAAGAAATCTAGCCTCGCTGCCACTGTATCGAGAGGTTTAAATGGTACCTTTCATTGTTAGTTCAGCATATTTTTTCGTTCTTGTTGGATTGAGATTTTTTCATCCGGTAAAATGCTTGACTCCAAGCATTTGGATAGCAACAATTACTGGTCGTTTTGAAGTTTCCACCGCTTAACTGAATTTCGAATAAACGAATAAGACAAGTAAAAAGCTAGGAACTACATTTATAAAGGCTTCCCTTAAGTGAAGTACCTTAATATCTCAGTTATGTTGGTGGAGGAATCAACCTATTCAGCGATAATTTTCGAGCCTTAGGGAGGGACTACCGTTCACGTTAG
This sequence comes from Tigriopus japonicus, assembly GCA_010645155.1. Taxonomy (NCBI): domain Eukaryota; kingdom Metazoa; phylum Arthropoda; class Copepoda; order Harpacticoida; family Harpacticidae; genus Tigriopus; species Tigriopus japonicus. The sequence goes on from CM021321.1 coordinate 4,510,518, forward strand.
GGACCAGAAGACAAGGCTAGTCCTCAAGGGACCAAATGGGGTTGACAGTCCAGGTTTGGCAATACCTAACACTACTTTCAAGGGCCAGGTTTTCGAAAAATGTTGCATTTTAAGACCAATGGCATGGGTATTATATGTTGAAGAGCTTTGCAGGGTAATTGCAAAACACAAAAAGAAATTGGAAACTTGCAATTGAAGAAATAGTTTCGTTTTGTATTTTATTGCCACAAGAACATGTCATTTCTGGCCATCTGTTAATTCCAGGCGTTCCTGATTCAAAAGTTCGGAAGATGCTCTTCATTTTATGAACACAGTTTTGGAAACGAGCCATAAAATAGAATTATTTTGCATAGTTTAAAGATGTTTCGAAGCAGCCTTCTGCAGGTAAGATTTAATTAAAAAGCGATAAAAACTTGTCTGACCTCGAAAAAAAATTCCAATTTAGTCAAAGGTACGCCCAAAACAAAGCTCTAAAGTTGTGTTCAATTTCGCAACACTTAAGCAACATACCATTTTTGAGCAGTTCAAAAGCATTTTGGCATTTTGTAGCATGTTTGGTTTGTACTTGAAAAGATAATAGTAATTTAGATAATAAAACAAACCTATTTTATACTTTGAAGGAAAAAGTAGTCTTGAATGTATTAGGTTGCAATGTTAATGGTGACATGTTTTTATTGACATAATTTTGACATTTGTGTTTAATTACACCTCTTCTTGAATCTTGGAAGCTTTCAAAACGGTGTCCACTTGAAAATTTTTGACCTTGAAAACCATGGTTTCGGAATTGCGACGTCGCATGCGGCCAAAGCAAACTGTAAAGTTATTTCCCACACCCACGTTCTAAAAAAATGAAACAAATGAGAACAATTAGGAAATTGTTGGTTATCAATCTTACCTATGAAGTAGAAAAGAGTTGTATTAAGCGCGTAGTTATAATTGCAAGTAACACTTGGATTGTTGGCACAAGTGTTTCCTCTGACTATGCAAAAGGTCCTTTAGATTCAGAGTAGAGAACGGCTCATGGTCTACCTAAAAAGCCGATTGTGTAAGTTGTTTTAAACATTCCATTTTTCAATCTTGTTCGAATTGTCATGCCTCGTTAATCTTTTTGAGCATAACTTGACTTTTGAGTATCCTCAGACTGGATTCATTAACAAAAGACGTGAAAGCATATGATTCTTTAACGGATTCTTTCACGGGCTAATAGAATACATGGTACAAATGTTTTGAACATGGTTTCTAATTCAATTCTTGTTTTTCATTGCTGTGTTTTCACACTTCCAAAGGAATAAAAGCCAACGCCTCAAATTTAAAAAGATTTACAAATTATTTTTCATACATCTCATGGTGTTTTTCACGGAAGTTCCTACATTTTGCATAATTTTTTTACTTCAATTTTTTTCGCCAAATTAGCCATGACTTGGACAAAATTATCTTTTAAAAAAAATGAAATGTTTGGTCTCCACCAAAATTATAAAATGAGTTTAAATAAGAACAACAATATGCCCTCTCCTTAAAATGAAATCTTTATACGCGTTTCAGAACTTCACGTTAATTAAACACACCAAGTTGTTGTTGTTGTTGTTGTTGTTTATTTCGGGGATTTGTGTATTAGAACAAAAGTTTGGTTGGGACCAATCCCCAGGTTTCCCATAAACCATGCAACCATGAGTCATGGACGGATGGACATGGAAGTTACAATCTTTGAACGTTTATTGCGTCTTTTCTCTTCTAGGAGATTATAAAAAGGGTGCAAATTTCCAGCAAATGCAGTTTTGGGTGCAAAGAGGGATTTTCCAATAATCAATTCATTTGCGTTTTTAGGGCGAAATAAAAACCCAAAACTTCTACCAAAACACGAGATTAGAAAATCAAAAATGTCGATAGAAAATACGAAGCAAGTTTTGAGTTTGTGCTCCATTTATGGCTTTTTTATTTGCCCAATTTCAACGCCCTCTTATGCATACTCATTTTCAATTGTTTTACAGACTGGACGGAAATGGAAGATAACGTCCTCTAAGACCAAACCTAGGCGTTTTGAGCACAAAAATAAAGGAAACCATAAACAACTCCATCTATTGATGGAAAAGGATTCTGGAGCTTGGAACCAATACCGAGGCGAGGCACTCCTGACATGTTTGGGTAAGAATCTGTCCTAAACCGACTAGTTTCCGTTTCCTGAGAATGTTTTTATGAACAGATTAAATCTCTAAATACTTGCCTCTTTTGGGCTTATGCTTCCATGTTTCTGCGTTAGCCAGACGCGTTGGCTTGGAGCAGCTTGTGGAAGCACTGTTTTGGGTGGGTGAACAAGATTGTTCTTCGTATATATCAGCATAACATTGACAGAGTTGATTTAAATAAAGTTGCTAAAAAGTAATTAAATTGCTTGTTCATGCGGCCAATGCCTGTTTTTCAGTTTCAACTTCAGAGTTGTGACGTTAGAGGTCCCAGTGGGGCTAGGAATCTCCCTCACTGTAAGTGGGGCCAAGCTTGAGGGCTAACAGAGAAATGTCACTCCAGTACAGTCAGTAGAGATCTGTTTTGAACACACTTCATTGCTCTGGCAGCAAGGGTGTCAAGTGACTTGATTCATTATACATTGCTCTTGTTCAACCAAAGCAGCTGAATGAGCAATTTTGCCACTGGCTCTCTAAAATAGCAAGTTCGGGTTGTGAATAATGTAGCTTAGGGTGTTCAACGTCAAATCCCATCGCACACACAGTGCAGGCTTGGTGACTCCCAAATATTTTCGGGAGTGTCATTTCTCTGTTGGCCCTCTTGGTCAAGCCGTCTTGGATTCCAGCCATTCCAGCGCAGAGAGACAAATCAACTAATTGCTAGCTAACAACTTTGGGAATTGCTAAGGAGAGTCAGCCTTGCCTTTTTGTGGGTTCTTTCACGGCATTCAACTGATTTGCCAGAAATCTGCACTTCTCATCATTTTTTTTTTCAAGTGAATGTTACCTCAAGGAAATCTTGCGTGAAGCGACGTTTCAACTCCACCAAACCGTTATTGTCCCGATCTTCATAATCAGCGGCACAAGTCTCTTCCGTAGCTGGATTCGTAATGGCGAGGAACAAGGTTCGACTTCCTCGAGGGCCTCGAATTCTTCTGGCATTTGTACCTCCAAAAACCATGACTAGCACGATCAAGAGGGTCCAACAGATCGTGGAACACTTTGATTTCATGATGTTTTAGTTGAGGATAAGATCACTAGTGTACTGTTGATTGTCGACAAAGATTTTGGTCTTTTTATGTTGTTCGGGATTGATATTCTATTATGCCGTTGAGGGCTCGGTTCGCGTGAATTCCCCAACAATTAGAAATTGGCTAGAAATTCCTTTGACATGAACGTTTTACAATGAAATACCACGTACAACTAGTCTGAATTCTGGGAAGCCCATGTGTGTGCTTTAGAATACAAATCTCACCGTTAAACACCGTCTGAAAGAACTTGCTCTCTATCAACATTGACATTATTCAAACACCTCACAGCAGAAGGGCTCCTCCATCTTCGTAAAAGAAGTGTTTTTCTCTTAACTCGATGAACAAGTAGGGCAGTCTCAAAACAGCTCTACAATGTACCAATAGTAGGTACGTAGTCAAGATTTATCCCGAGCCTTTTTATGCTAAATGACAGCTCTTTCCACACATCAATCACATTCCAAGAATTTTATCTCCCCCCACAAAATGAGGAAACGCAGTGGTTTGAAGGGACTCATTGAACACCAAATGCGACGAAGAGGGTGGGGGAAAAATAATGTGCAATTGGATGAGGGGTGAGATCGTGTTAATCCCCGATGAGGGGGTTAACTACTTTGATCCACTTTCAAGTTGAAAAAAGGCCGTTAGAAGGCAAACACTTTTCAGCCCTCCCCATTTTCTGACTATTTATGGCGGCCATTAATTTTGCCATCGTTCTCGCAGATTCTTTTTCCCTTAAGAGCGAAAAGACAAATTCAATCTTTTTCAAACACATTCTATCAGGTCTCCTTTTTGCCGTGCTCTTCTCGCCATTTCGCCATTCAGCAAACCGAAAGAGAGCGTTCCAGGCACAAACGAACAAAAAAAACGGAATGGGACGTGGAACAGTTCCCATTGGGTCCGCGTGAAGTTTTTTTCCGAACCGTTGGAACCCGCTCCATTCGCCGTTTTGCTGACAGAAGCTCACCAAGATGGTCCATGAATTTCGTGGTGGTGGGACGTGGACCACCTTCCGCGTTCCCCTTAGCCCAATGGGACGTTTTATTTGCGTTCCAAGAACACTTACCAATGTGTTTCCATTTGAGTATTGGAATGCCTGAAGTGAACAACGGATTCATCTTTTGAAGCACAGACAAAGAAACGTCTTTGAACCGTCCCAAAAGTTAAAGGTAACGCCACTTTATTTGTTAGAATGTTTGAAAAAGAAAAGATCTTAGATTTGATCCGTGTCCAGGTATATAACTTAAATTCAAAAAAATTGGCCTTTCATGTTTTCCCCTAATAGATCTACAGATTAGGTTAGTAGTTGTTCAGTGGATTCGACCCACAGACCCAATTTTCAGTGAGAGGATTTTCTCATCCCAATAATCTGCAGTATTTACTCATTTCCGGCCTTTGGTCTCCGCCCATCCATTGGCCTTACTACTCTAGTACATAAACACTGTGGTAATGATTGCTTGGGCACGTCCCACAACACCCTCTCCCAATCATATCCACCCTGATTCTCTCTGGACCCAGAATTTTTTAGCAAGTCCATAGTGGGGAGGAAACGGGTCAAAAGGAAGGAAATGGCTTTGAATGAAATGGACTAGTTCACCCAATTTTAAGGGGAAGATGTCTTTACAACGGTATATCGAAACCAATTCAAATGGTTCAAATATCCAACTTTAAAAACAGAAGTCACCGAGAGGGATTCTTGATATTTGATCTTGTGCTTAGTCCGTGGGATGAATTAAATGGGATGGCAGATGGGGAGATCGAGCAAGAGAAATGGAAGGGAGATCTATTATTCCATTATTGCCTGACCAAAACAATCTGATCCTCACAAAAAAGTGAAGAGGCAAGATGAGATTTCATCTAGAGGAAAGAGAACTGCTTTTTGATAGATTCGACAGCGATTTAGACGAATAAATAGGGCCAATAACATCAAAACTAGGTCAAAGTTTTTCCTGCAAGGGAATTTACACCAATTACCTTCAGTGTTGGCTACTTCATTTTGCGACATTTTGTTCCATGATCCATGAATAAGTAACGATTGCAGGTCCGATAAACCATTGGACGTAAATTGCAATAGGAAAATCAAGGCTTTCCAGGTACAAAAACTATCAAGCTTGTATTTGATTTCTCTTTAATTTGTCGTGGAACAAGACAACATGGTCCTTTAACTCTGCACTGCAACGTGCGCCACAAATAGACCACTAAACTTGTTCGAAGCAATATTCGCATTACTTGCATTTCTGCACTTACAAAAAAAGGCCAAATCATGACCAAGCCCCTGATCAACCTTGGACCAGTTGACGATCTGGCCATTGAAGGTCTTAGAACATTCATGGGGATGAGAAACACCGTATGAAAGGAAACTAGGACAGGCTTGATTATTTCCATGTTTGGACAATTCCACTCATAAGGAACCGATGGATCTGCTTCTCGCCAATCGGCCTACCCTCAAATGGAGATTGCGAAAACGTTGAATAATCTCAAGGACCATCAAGCCATCCATGTGGTCAAGAAGCGTGTCTACAGATGAGCATGAACCGTACATAAGACATCAAAAGGGCCCAGTTCTTGGCCAATGGTGAAGGTGAGAGCCGACCGACAAACACATCTCGTTCCTCAAGCCGTCGGGAGATAATCATAAGACGGTTCTGGGACAAGGTCAAAAGGCTGATGGGATGGAATTTGATGGAGGCTTGAAAAAACAAGCCCAAGGAAGGGCATTTTCTGTGAAGGATTGACCTGAATTGTAGGTTTTGAATCCAATCCCGAGTTGGATCGAGGTCGAAGAAATGCCAAGAACTGCGACGAATCGTCGGACATTTATTGCTCACAAAGCTATCGTTCAATTGCCAACCAAGTGATCTCAAGGACGGGAATTTGGAACCAATCTTTTGCGCGCACTCGCGCATTCTTATTTCGGAATTCCGGTTCCAGAAACCTGCCCAGCTCATTTTGCCGAGGAGCGGGATTTACGGGACGCCATCACGCAACCGTAAAATAATTCATAAACTTTCACCACAAAAAGCCTTGGCTTAGGAAGCAATCGCGAATCTGAGCCAGGTCGTCGCAAACAAACTTTTTTCATCATTGCGAAATAAAGAAACTCGAGGAATCTATGTAGCAAAGTCGGTTTGATAGCACTTTGAGGAAATGTACGAGGGGTGTTCCACTTCAATTGTGTTCCAATTGCAATACAGGACATTTTTGATCTACACATTGACCTCTGAGTATCCCAAGGAAAACTTTTCCCGCTTGACCTCGGGAAAGTTGTTCAATTTCATAAATTAGCTTTTTACAGCTTTAACTATTTAAAATCAAAACTTATTTTTTTCAAGTAAGTTTTTAAAAAATAGACAGAGTTTCCAAAACAAACCTGGAGAATAATAATCTTCAAGAGATTGAACGTCATTTTGAATTTGTCATTTGCGAATAATAGCAAATGAAAAATATTGGCAAATCATTTACAATTTTAAAATCTAACATTTTATGCCATAGCACTCCATAGTCCTGTCTAAGTTAACACTCCTCTCGTGCACAATCTGATTTGGAGAAAGCGGTCAAAACATGATTGTGGAGCAGAATGGAACTTCGTAGCTTTCTTTTCCCTCACATTTAATGGCAATCATGTTGGAAGGTCATTTGAATTAACGAACCCCATAGCCTCGCTCAGTTACTTACACGTTTGCGCCCAAGCTCTATTTGTGCGATAAAAATCATTGCGCTGATCAAATCATAAAAACAATTTCAGTTTCTTCAAGGTCTCATAATAAGCTGCAAGAACAGTCAAGGTCATGCCTCATAGGAAAATTAAGATTGTTGAAGATTATTTCATTTTTTGTTCTTGGGTGGGACTCTCATATGTGGCAATTTATTGGTCTTGATGTCTCGCACGTGTTCCTTAACCTCTTGATTACTCTCTTGAGAGTCCTTTCAATCAAGAGTTATGATCATCATATTTGCACCAAGAAAAAAGATCTAATAATGCATTGGAGACATCGTAGAGTTCTGATTGTGTGAGCCAGAATATGTGATGTTCCTCTTTCAAAGCGCGATATTAATTAAAATGTAGCTGAAATCTATGAATTCTCCTCAAGTTTGAGAGTCATTTATCGTCAACATTTTCTTATCAAAAAGAGAAAATGAACGACAACCCTCGATAGTCGAGTCTCAAATTCACCTCGTTGTCACGTGACATTAATTCTGAATTGGCACGCAATGAAAATACCCGAGGGAAACACTAACACAAAAAATCGAGGACTAAAGCAATCGAAGTGACATTACTTGCTTTTTTAGGTTTCCTACCGAGTTTTCTTGGCAATGGCATGGAAAATTGACGAAAATTGGTCAAGTTGTACACCCATTTATCCTTATTTATCATTTCTTAAAGTTGTACCATGATCAATTCCCAAAAAATAAACGTAATACTCAATGCCTTTTGTACACGCCATTCTACTGGTTTCAATTTCATTAACATTAAAAAAGGCTCAGAATGCCATTAAAAAAGACAAGTATTCAAAAGCTTATGTTTTAATATGCCCAATGAAATGGCAGTCAAGGTGTTTCTTCTAGAGTAGCCCTCTAATGCATTTTCTATGGGCGTAAAGAGCCGTTTGCCTGCGTAGGGAACAATTGACAGTTCTATTTGTCTTTGATGGCAAATTCGTTTCCATGACCGTAATTTGATTCGAATGGCAAGCCAAAGAAAGGCCAAAGGGTTTGAATGTCCAAGCGTTGTTGGTTCGGAGGATAGGCGGATTCATTTCAATGACTTTTTGAGTAATGATAACGGGAGTTGGACGACAATTTGTTACGTTTTTGCCCCATGGGACTGAGGGAAAAAAAAGTGATCATTGAACCCAACCTTTTTGGCTGGCATTTTACGGCTCAGCAGGACTGACGAGGATGTGTCATGAGGGATTTGTGCCATATTATGAATGGATCAAGACTATCCAGCCATCACTCAATGTCAGGCATCTCATTTATTCTATTTCACGATTTAAAAGAAGAAAGGCGTTAATGTTTCGCGGTTGCAAACAGGTTAACAAAAAACTGAAAAAGTCTAGAAATTGGAACCACGCATTTGTAAGATAACTGTAAATTAAAAGAGACAAATTATTGATGTCATATGTTAAAAAAAATATACAAGAGAGTTGGTTTTCCTTCAAACTTGGGATACGTTACAATGCCATACAAGGGGGGATGGTGTAGCGCAGTTGATAAACGAGCGACCGAGCTATGCTCATGGGTTCGATCCCAAGCCTTCCCACAAAATCTCCTGACAAGTTGAGGGAAAGAGACATTGGTTTTTGTTTTCTCTCTCTTCCGCTGTCCATTTTTTCTTACTCAAACAATTAGTCTATTATCATCAATCCTGATGTTTGAGTGGTCCAAACAATAAACAAGTGTCTCGAGGGTAATCGCCTTGAATGACGCATATAGAACCCATAGTAGGCCTGACTGCTTACATTCAATTTAATTTAACTCAGCATGACAAATATCTGTAAATTACCTCACAGTAATTGTGATTATTACAATTAAACACGCAATAAAGATTATTATTACAATGATCGCAAAATGATTCAAGGATATGTTGGAAGCACTTTCAAGACTCACTGCTTCTTGCTGAACCTTTATTTTCATTGTCAAATTTGCCACAGGCGTAGATATGGTAACACCTTATTATCTTATACAATCTAGTGTTGGTAAAAAACCTTACTTTCATAGTGTTTGTTTTCATATGCCAAAAACATTCGATCATAGTTAATGGGGCAATCTGAAAAAATTACAAAAGGCTGAAAACACAAAAGTTAAAAAATCTGATTGGATCTGCCCAAACAAAAGCTCTTTTCAAGGTTCAATGTGCCGTGAGAACGATATGGAAAAATGAAACCGAATCAAGCAAATATCGCTACTCATCGCATCATGTTTCGAGGAGGAAACTCAACACGCCAGATTGTGGCATCACAAGTTCCTGTAACACTCCAAACAAATACCTTTTGTTCAACTATCAATAGAAGGATTGCATCACTCTTGGATCAAGATTATTTCACGATAAAACAAGGAAATATTCACAAGCCCTTGGCAGGTTTGCTTACAAAAAAAAAACAATTGTTGATTGTGTTGAGAAATCTAAAGGTTGCAATTGCTGATTAGAGGGAAATAACTAATCAGCACTCATCTTTACCCCCAAAAATTGATCCACCAGAATAGAGTTATCCATTTCGTAATAGCGACTAGTGAATGCAAGTAAGCGTCAAAGAGATAGGGGAAGGGGCCAAACTGCATTTGGTGTAGCAATCGGGCTGAACAAAAAGGTCAGGGAGCACCAAAGCAAATAATCCCAGTTCCACACATCAGAAGGGACGAGGGTCAAATTGGTTACTGGAAGAATAGAGTGCCTCCCTCCACCCCCTTGCACGTATTGATTATTATGCACTGATAAGTAGATCAATTTATTTTGTGATGAGCTAGGCAAACTAGCCTTTACTTGATGAGGAAGCTAATAATGCACTCGAGGGACGTTACGCATACGGTTCCATATCAGTTCCATGACATGGAACATCCTAAGAGAAACCTGGCCAACTTTCCATGTTTCTTAGTTAGTAAATGACAAAGTAATATACTCATTGAACTCAATTTTTTGGTCCATGACTAACGTGTAATTGGGGTAATGTGAGTTTAAGGGTCATTAAACTAGCCGGAAATGCCAAATATTTGAATACGGATAATTGACTTTCCCGGAACTGGGAGAAGGGAAATTGACCTCAATGTACGAATGTACGACATCATTGGAGGCTTAAGAAATTCAATGTCTTATTTTGGATTTCCAATAAAAGACCAAAGATTGCATGGGCTTACTGATACCATCACATCTGAAAAAGATATATTGATATTTCACTTGAATGTGAGGATCAAGTCCTAGCAAGGGTGGCCTGCTTCCTCTCGATGTCGAATCTTCCGAGATAAGAAAGACCAAAAAGACGAAGAAGAGCGTGGAATTGAAACATAAACAAGGCTGATTCTCCATTTCCTCTCGTCCATTCAGCCATTCCATTCGCTCTCTTAGTCCTCTTTGGATCTCGGTTCCTGGTTTGTGTGCATGGGTGGTGTTCCTCAAAATGCCAGTCTTCACGGATGGCTGATTCCATACAAAAGGAATTTCAAGCCCTTTCCGACGACGACCCTGGTGGTAAAGCTCCATTTATGTATTCCTGATTATGGCCATCCCATCCTTTTATCTCCGTCTGATGAGCAAAATGGCGTTTCAAAGGCCGTGAGTGAAAGGCCACAAGGTTAGAGAAAAGGATAAAAGGAGTGTGAGTCTGTCTGGGGGAGCCAAGAACGAATGGCTTGCCAAAAGTGACAAAGTGAGATCAAGGCATTCAAGGCCTTGCCAATCTTTCAAGGTGAGGCCACCACGTGGTCAGGAGTGCTTTTAACTCTTTTGTGGATCACACTAAAATGTCGTAGACTAATTCTTAAATGGTCGTTTGGGGATTCCGTATTTCAACTTCAGTGTCACTATTTTAAAGAATAAATGATTCCACGGTTTTGATAACGCAGTATGGCCAATATTTTGTTTCAAGGGCTTGTTTACGCAGACGAGACGAAATCCTTAGAACTTTTTTGCCCGACAAGTATGAGAATTGGTGGAAGGTCTCTTCATCCCCACAAACTTTTCCAAACATTCTAACGGGATTTTCGACCAACACCATTTTCGCGTCTTCTGAACCTTTGTCGTTAAGCGCTTTAATTTGCGAAGTTTAATTCGAGGTCAATATGATGACACTCTATTGGTAATGGTCATTTTTACAATTTGACGCTGTTTAATCAAACGGTTGGAACTGATGAAGACCTTGTATAGGTGTTTTTAGGCTAGAATTTCAAAAGAAGAGATTACAAATGAGCGATTTTCCAAATGCATTTCATGGATGTAATATGAATTATTAAATTTATTATTTCTTTCAACTTACAAAGCAAACCAACTCTATCGGAATCCAATTTCATTTTTAGCATTTTTCAACTTTTTTAAGTGTATTTGCATTTTTGAACATATTTGTCGCTCTTTTGCAAATTTTAGCTTTACTAGTTATTTTATGAACTTTGTGTATTTCAAGCTTCTTTATTTTAACAATTGTCTATTTTCTGTATAAATAGTTTATTCTCAAAAAATCTCTACTAACTCTACACAACCTCGACTTGCTACGGGAGCGATTCGGAGCGATTACCATCTCATATTACAGACCTGCTGCCGTTAGCAGTCTAGTCTTGCCAAAAAAAGTCTCTATTTAAAAGGGTCAGTTTTTCGCAAAATGTTGCATTTAAGACCAATGGCATGGTTAATGTATGTTGAGAAGCATTGCAAAGTAGTTTGGGAAGAAAATGGAGAGATTGGAAGCCTTCAACTAAACAAATTATTTGTTTTTAGGTTTAGTTGCCCCAGGAACCGATCTCCTCTGGCCATCTTGTTATTCAATGTCGGGCGTTCCTGATTCAAAAGTTCGGAAGAGCTTCTTCAATTAATGTAGCAAAATTTTAGATAAAAACAACAAAAGATATTTAAAATATGTCAAGAATTGCTATTCCAACTTCAGGTTGCGCAGATGAGAAAGGAATTGTTGCAATGACCAAGCCTAAATCTTCGTTTTAGTTACCGTTCATGCTCATCAGAAACACATGTCTTCTGAAATTTTTTTTCCACCAAAAATCACTAGTAACTCCTGCCATAAATGGAAAATTAAGATTTCTCTATTCTCAATCGAGTAAGAACAACGGAGTAATACGTCTATGTTCCAGGTGCCAAGATCAGGGTCAGCAAATACGAACAAAAAGGTCTCATTTTCGACCAAATACGTCAGCAGTTTTCATGAAAGGTGCTACCATGGATTACTTTCCGCTTGCCATAAACGCAACGCTACTCACGTATACGTGCTGGCCTCGAGCTCGTTTTTTGATGGGCCTCTTTTTAAAGCTACAGCCAAAATACTTAAAAATGAGCTCAGATTCTTGGATGTAACTCGATCATCCTTGCTTGTTGGACTCCGATACTTTACAAGTACTACCTTGTAATAAATATAGGCCCATGATGTAACTTTTGGACATATTCAGTGTTTTTTGCCTTTGTAACGATTTTTTTTATCTTAATCATTAACGACTCTTGCATCAGCAAGTCTGGAACACATATAAACGAAATACAGATCTCTCAACGCTAACCAAGGGGAAAAAGAGGAGCATAAGATATCAAGGAAACTCTTGGAGAGCGCTGCTTTTTGTCGGGCAAGTAAGTTGAATTGGACCAATTTTACAGACATCGTGGAAAAAGGAAGTTCCAAGCGGACAATTGTATTTATTTGATTGTCAAAGCCAACCCATGAAATCAGGCTTGCGCCATCTATTGGCCATATAGCAGTTAGGTGTCGACGTAGTCTACTTGCCAAGCTAGAATCGAACACTCTAGAGGTAGGTTCAGTGGCCTAGAAGTAGTCTCCTCTGAGTTTCGACAGACTTGTTCTCCGATATTCTGCCAATAGAGTACTACATGGCTTTTTGCTATTTTTGATACATAATGCATATTAGACTCCATTAGTCTTAAAAAAGTATTTCTGGAAAGTCTCCATCTGAGTCATTCAGTCTTCGAGTTGGTTTGAAATAGTAAAGTACTTCAATTTCTGAGGTAAAATATATTTTGGTTCACTTGGTTTTGATAGTACGATTTATTGTGAAATGTTATCTCATTGAATATTTTTTACAAGGCCTCTGATCATGAGTATACGATAGATATCCGTACCTTTTTGGAGAAGATATGTTTCCTTTAGAAGCACCACCATCGGAAAAACTGATGTTTTTGTTCGACGGTGGTGCATCTCAAGGTGAATGGCGTTTTTCTTACGAGGGGTCAAGAAAACTGATGTTGCGAGGCCTGGTATTGAACCTATACAACCTCATTTTCATGTTAGTGTGGTTCACATGTGAATTTCGGTATCCCAAATGACAACTTGTGTATCAAATCGACGCGAACAGCTTATCTTGAATTCTGATTAAACAACAAATCGCAAATGGTCAAACTCTATTTTTCTTAACATGGCATCTAGATTGATTTTAAAGATTCCTTGAATATTCTCGAGATCGGCTTGACTAGACCATCAGAAACCTGAATGATGTAATGGCAGACTTTGCTAGTTTACAGAGGTTCAAACTTCCGACCCTAGAACCCATAAAAAACTTCATGTGAATTGCATTAACACGGAAAAGAAGTTTTCCTTTTGACTTTACTATTGGACGACATCAGTTGTGCCGTAAAACCTGCCTTAACAGTCCTAATAATTGGGGCAAGGGCAATCAATACCTGACCTACTTCTATCTCCTTCACTGAATAACCTTTCTCCATTACAATTCTCGTTAAATGTTCTATTGACACTATTGAAGCCCACTTTCCCTTTCATGAGTATTGTCAGGCACACTTTTCATGGACACAACAGACTAGGCCATACTCAAATTCAAATACCACATGGGCTCCATACATGTCAAAAAACCAATACCATGACGGACTATCTTGTTTTCAATCACTTTTCATGTAAATGTAGGAGGCTTGTTGAACAGAATATTGTATGTGGGTGTATTTCGCCAAGTTGCAACGAGGTTGCATTTATCAGCGCCATGTTTCTCTTTTGAGAATGTTTACAATTTATCCAGTGTGGCCATTAAGATGATCTTGTCAATGCAGCTTTGCTTGATGAAGAAATGAATAACTTCATCACTCCACCAGCAAGCTCATTAGTTAAGTTTCTCCCCTAATTATCATACATGACAAGACAAAGACAACGTGACAAACTCGAAAGCCAAGTTAACAAACATTTGAATAGAGAAAAGGAAACTTTCATCGCCAATTTGGCCAATCACTCACGATCACCCTGAGTCTAAACTCTCGATCACAATGAAATATTCAGGAAAACTTTAGACAACCGCGCTGTTGGAGTTACAATTTGGCTCTAATTATAAAACTTTCTGCCTTTCCAAATCTGAGCTTCCATCTGAATGAGACGCAGAAAGCTTATTCGAGGTACCAACCAAGCCAATGAACAAAAACGGTGAACGAAGGTGAAAGTTTTCCCCCTCTCAGATGAAACAACCTTGTAGGATAGTCTGAAGTCCCATGGGCCTTCAGTCACCGTTTCTGAAACTAATGGATCAAAATGTAGCAAAGCATCATCTTTACAAGAGGAAATTCGTCCTCGATGAATAATCCAATTATTCAATGTACGAAATAATAGGTACTTTAGATTCGTACCATCGCAGTTCTTAATCAGTTTAGGAAAATGGTACAAACTACAACATCATTCTCAGCAACCTTTCTGGTATTGAACTTAACATAAAAATACAAAATACTCATTTGAAAACAAACGAGTCATTGGCAATTATATTCTTAGAAAACTCATTGATAAATTGAAAAGTCTAGTATTCAATTAATCATGAGAAAGTCTCTCCATTAAAAAATAAAAAATGGAAACTAAACAATAGCTTATGTCGTAACAATAAAGCCACACAATCTTTGATAAAGTAGCTGTGGAGAAGAGAATTAAGAACGTGGTTCCACAAGTTTCAGCTATGTAATACATTTAGCTAACCACCTTTGTCTTTAGATGAGGAAGAAACTTGCCAATCATGGTTTTTGGAATTGTTCTCAAAAGTAAATGACAAAGAAAAGGGGACCGATTAATTATATATTTTCCCCATATTCAATTTCACTAATTACCGGCTCAAAACACGCTTGAAATAAGTTTTACTTTTCTGTTCTGAAAAGTCAGACGACATCTATTTCACTTTGTTCAAGATTCCGTAACTAACAACTGCATTTACTTTTGGTTTGCGGCATTTTCCATCAGATTTCCCCCTTGATTGTTCGAATGAAAATATGTTCCACTTCCTGTTCAAATGCGACAAATGTCCACGTCTTTGCCTGAATCCCCCAGATTGTTCAAGAATGGATTAGAAGACCGTCTCTGGTCTCACAAAGACCTTGCTCAGATTAGGTAAAGTGACATCCAAACGATTTGTGGCCAAGAAAAGGTCACTTTATCAGGGGTGAAGTAGTCAAGTGCCTCTATACAGTAACTTTTGTAGTCGAGCAATAGGTGTTGATTTAGTAGCCACCAGTTCGTTCCACCAAAGGTGAGGTCCATCGACTGAATGCCGACAAAAGAGATGAGTCTTGAACCCTCAAGCAGCCTTTTGTTATCTTTCCTTCCCCTAGAGGGAGCAAACCCGAAATAAACCAAGCAAAGGGGGTGTTAATAAAGGCCGAAAAATCAAAGACAAAAGATTTGGAACAAAACTGGGTCACGGGATTGGAGTGGAACTCCAAATCTTAAACCTTGCCCTCCTCGTTATATTCAGGAGATCTTTGATTAGCTTTAAGTGCAAATCGTAGTAGTATCAAAAGTCTGTTCCTTGGCCATCAAGCCTTGCTTTGAGGATGTTATGAGGATGAAATTGGTTATGGAAAGACGGAGACCAATTCACCCTCAGGGCCACTTTCTCTTTCTTTTGAATGAAGGACGGGACAAAGTTGAAGACCAAATAAAAGGATTCCACCCTGGAAAAGGAACATTCAGAATTTGAACAAAGGCCCAACCCTGGATCCATCAAGGCCGTCAAATTGCCACAGACAGGTTCTCGGATATTCATGGATCAATTCAGATCGTCTTCCCTCCAGGTTCCATTCCCTTTGAGGGCATAAAAGACGAGTAGTAGATGACAAAAAGATTCGAAAAGTGTCTGGATCAAAGTAATAGCTCGCTCCTTTTTCAGTGGTGGAATTTTCCGAGAGAAGGAATTGCTTCAAACGGTTTTCCCATTCCAAATGTAATTTAGAAATTTGTTGACTGTCAAGAATGTTCATTGAGTGAGAATGTTCCACATTGCATGGAATGAGTTCAATGAGTCAACTTAGAAAAAGACATGACCTAATTTCAAGTCTGGCACACATTTCAATGACTCACTAGCTTGTTAATGAGATATTGGCTTTTCAAAAAATTCCTTGGGCAAAGAGAGATAGAGGGGACAAGTCTCCTTTTCAACGCTCATTCAAGTTCCCTATTGTACAACAAAGTACATCATGGTTCCTGAATTCCGGAACTAGTCTATTTATTGGGCAAACAAAGCGTTCCCCGAAGTTTTTTTTCCACACCACAACCAGAAAGTTTAGCTTTTGACAATGCAAAGACCTTCAGCCATGGGAGGAAATGCTCGAGGTTATAACACCTTTGGTGCGTCCTTTTTGAACGATCTAGAGTGTCCGTAAAAGGTGCTAAGTCTAGAAAAGTCAACAAGAAAGCAGCTGATTTGTTCGGAGGATGTTCTACCAAAATTCTTTGTCCATTGAAAAATGAGAATATCCTGGATTTGATCTTCATATTTTCTTAAAAGACTGATCCTTCTCCAAATTGATGAAACGTACAAAACTATCGACTGTCGAGGAAAATACCAATTCAAGAGACTTTCTCAGTGATCTCTCTCTTTCTTTCTTCAGATATATGAGAACAAAGTTTTGCGAACATTAACAACAGACAGGTGTAGGTGAGGGCCTCCTAGGCTTTTTTATCCAAGAAGGAAAGTTCCCACAAAGCTCGCTTTGCATAAAGAAGTGGAGGAGGGTACTACAAGCTTCCTTGTTCGAGGTAGTCTCTACATTGGATAGCATGAAGCTTATTTGGCTGGGTAGACTAAGGCCTAGTCAGTCGACAAGTGGTACTTGCATATCCTCTTCTCTTGGACCAAACCATTTTGATCAAGATCCGCCAACTTTCTCGAACAAGATGGGAACCAAATTCCGTGAGAACAAAAAAACTTCTTTTCACGATTCAATCCCAGCTATTCTAAAATACCGTCGAACTCCCAAAAAGTGGCCAGAATTTAATTAAGTTCATTTTGTTGGACTGACCTCCACGGCCGGAAAAGAGCTGGACCAAAATCCCAAAAGATTGAATGGAAAAAAAAAATTGAGACAAGAACACTGTTGTTATAATAAATAAGATTATGATTCTTGATTCGACTTTCGTCTCAAAGCGGATGAAACGAAATGTCATCATGAGGGAGTGGCAAAAACTACAAATAAATATAACCTTTAAGTTACCAAAACACGCAGAAAAAATATACCTAAAAGTGCAACAAAGTGCAGAAAAAGGTTGAAAGTGCAAAAAAATGTCAAAGTAGTAAAAAACTTGCCATTGGACTTCAAAAGTCACTCATAGAGTACCATCACACTAACATCTTGCTAACTTGATGTTTTCAAGTTTATAAGGGCCCTCTTTTAGACATAAGAATCTTAGTAGGTAATCAAACCTAACCCTAAAATCTGCATTATTCGTCAGATTCCACTATTAAAATATTGAGTTTCTCAAGGTTTGATTAAAGACTCTTAATTGTGGCTAGCGTCTCTAGGCTTGATGTGCGTGTTTGTTGCATGCAAAAAAAGAGGTAAGCCAATGAATGACTAGGCTGTGTTGACCATATTAGCAAAAGTATCTTTTTAACAAATGGTCAATCAGGGGATGGAATAATCCTTTTAAGCCCAAGAACGAGATTACGCTATGAGGTCCGTGTCTGAAATACACATATTTCATGAAGATGCTAAGAATGTTTGATTGCAAATGAAAACTCTTAGTAAGTTCAAAATCTGATCTTGAAACTAAAAATTCTTCCAAAAGTAGAGGGGTGAGGCATGGCGTAAATTCTTCCAAAAGTAGAGGGGTGAGGCATGGCGTAAATTCTTCCAAAAGTAGAGGGGTGAGGCATGGCGTAGTGCGTACTGCGTCGGTTTGTCATGCGGATAGCTGGGGTTCGTTCCCGGCTGACTGCCACCCTCAAAACTCAACTCTTCGGAGTCAAGATTTAGCATTTGAACCGTCTTTCAAATGCAAAAACACAACTTTCCAAACTCAACTCTTCGGAGTCAAAATTTAGCGTTGAACTGTCTTTCAATGCAAACAAGGCAAGCCCCGGTTCGATCCCGGGCTTGCCGAGTCCCAGTGGCCTGTGGTATTAAGTTACATGCAGAAGTCACGGCCCTTGACGGCTTAAATGGGCGAACCTGGGGTCATTCCCGAGGGTGAGGTAAAAATTAATGCTTGCTTGTTAGCTTGTCCAAGTGGAGCGGCAATATCCCCATATGGCGGACAGCCTCTATCAGATCGCAGCTGCGAAGCTGCGTTCTGACTCCTCAACAAACAAACAATCTTCAAAAAGTTCAGAGATTCTCAAAACTCGAAATTTTGTTAAAATTCGTCAATTTTTGCCAAATTCACAAATAAAAGTGCAAAAAGGCAATTAAATGTTTTTTTTTTGCTATTTGCCCGTCCCTTGCCATCATGAACGTTTTGGAAGACTCTTTATGACACAATAACATTCTTAATATCAGTGTGAGTTTGAAACAATTGTGAAAAAGCCTCAATTCCACAATCATTTGGGACTCAGAGATCTACAGATCGGTCCGTTCAGGCAGAAAATTTCAGGCCTCGGCTCGTTTTCGATCTATTTGGAGCCCGAAGCTGTCACAACACACATCCACTATAAAAAACAACAAATCATATTTCTAAAGATAACATGGATGTAATATGAAACAATATTGAGGTTCTTGAAAAAATGTCCATCAATTCTGCTCTGAAATAAATTGGCTTGAAATCTTGTCTCTTCAAAACATTTTTATCAGTATTTTTCACAACCATGCCACTTCTTTGGAGCGTTAGTCTGGAATGTCACGACGATCCTTTTCTATTCTTATCAATGTTGGCCATTGGCCCCATTGCCCTTTGAAAACACGATATTGAAAGCGACCGCTTGGACTTGAAAGATACCCATGCCCAAAAGTGGAAGAACAGTGCCAGTTTCAATTAAAAACTAGGCCCAGTGATACAAGTTTGAGAAAGATTTGTTGAAGCAAAGCGTTGCTAATTAAAGAACTAAATCTACTGGAAAGCCAATGTAAAACGAAACCCCCAAGACTGTCTCCCCGATTAGCTGATGGATTCCCAATTCTAGGTTTGTCTCCCACCAATTCCGAGGCCTCCTCAATGCCAATGTAACCGCTTTCGAGAATGCATGGCACTCCTCTCCTGTCGCCAAAGGCTGACCACGACATTGAAAGTGGAGGTTACGACGAACCTCAACCACCAACCAACGGAGCAGCAGCTCAGCAGAATTCCGACACACTCAAGAAAGACGGTATAAGATCCATCTTCCTGGTCCAGGCAAGTCACCAAACTGACAGTCCGATTTATGATGCCCCTTTTTTCAGCTTTAAATCGTGACAAGGGCAGCTATTCCAAGGGTGGGCCAAGTCGAGAGAAATCCAAGTATCAGTATCACACCCATCGAAGAAGCTACGATAGTGGAAGAACTACCGACAGTGAGGACAATAAGATGCCTCCCAATCAGAGAGATTCGAAGAGCCTGGGCGAAATGGGTAAGCACGTGTTTTCAAGTTCAACAACATTAGATATTCAGGGTGACTATTTTTGACTGTCGAGTTAACGCAAGAGCCCGAAATCTGAAAATAATGAGGCCTCAACAAAGAACGGCACACTCAATCTTGAATTCGTGGTGCATTTTGGACGTTTAGAGTTGCATTTGGCCAACTTTTAAATTAGCCTGAAAGAGGCCTTTGCTAGAAAGTTGCCACTAAGTCATTGTCAGAGTCTGGGCAAGTTCATTGCAAAACCCGTCCCTTCCTGAAATTCTTTCAAGTACGAGATAACTCTAATACCTTGTTCAAAATGATACAGTTGCATATTTTAGCATATTTAAGCTCCGTCCTGTTGGTAACCCTAAAAATGCAGAACCCATTTTCACGCTTAGTTTTGGTAACACGGCCATCCCCGTCGTTGCCTGCCAAGAAAATCTTACCAAGGCCTACGACGTTCTCATATTTTTAAAGTCTGTTTCTAAAATATGGCGTGCAACATTATCCTTGGTTTTCGACGGGAACCCTGAAAACCGACGAAAAAACTTGACAGAAGTTTGGGGGTCTTGGGTCCGGGTTCTTGAATCCAGTTCATTCATAGATCACAGCGACTTGTCAGACGGAAGATTTATTGTTGACAAATGCAAAGTTCAACGTGAGATTTTCTTCAAGGATATAGTTATTTATGGTCATTAACTTCGCCCACAACATTCAAGGTCCTCCCCATATCCACATAAGCTAGCAATGATCTTTAAAACAAAAACTCCTCAGGTGTTTACTTAGGACTATAACAGTTCTGAAACTAAATCCCTCGACACAACTCTTCTAAAAGTGGGCTTTGCTTTAAGCAAATATAACAAGCCTCACAACGGTTAAGTTTCTGGTCCCAATGTAGGGATCCCGATTTCCTCACTGAAAGAGTGTTCAAGAGCCTTGTGTTTGTGTTCCAATTTCGCGAGATACCCTCAATCTTTTACGTCTGCCAAATAACGGCAGCTCATATTTCCCAATGTTGGTCAGGAAGCAATGTATATTATGCAGAGTTAGACCCCGAGGTTGGCATTGTTCCTCGGTTCTCTTCACAACAACCATTTTAATACCACCCCGAGTCAGCCCGTTCGTTCTATTCCCTCTCACACACTTTGGGGGATAATGAAAGAAGGTGGACAAGGGACAAAGAGGGAACATGGAACAAGAAAGGAGGAGTGTTGTTGGAACAACAACAACAACAACAGCAACAACAAAAGCTTCAGCCAACTTTTCTTGTCCCGTTGTTCCGTGACGCAGTGGAATTTTTTCTGCCCTCCCCTCGGTTCATACTAAAACAATTGACAGCAAGGTTGCCCTTGAAAATAAGTTGCGTTTGATGTGGAGCACTGGCGAAAAAATTGGGAGCAAGGAAGTACAAACATTTCTCTCATTTTCTGGATATCCGTCATTCTAATCCGATTTTAAGGACCAGATTTACATGAAAGCGAAAAGTTTCAATACGGAACATAAAGGTGGAATCTGAGTAAGATAAGCGCGGAAAAAAAGAAAAGTTTGGAATTTTAAGAGTGGCTTCAGGTAATGAAGGTTGTGCTGATGTCATAAAAAAATGCAAGAATCATGAAGGTTGTCGTTACCATGTTGTAGGAAACATGTCTGTTAATGACGGCAAATGAGCAATCGTAAAAAAGACCCAAAGGAAATGTGCACAAGTAAAACGCAAACGTGACTCGTCTTCACTGTATGAATAAAGCCTTCAAGTGAATCTCTTTATCACATTTGGTCTCTCTTCAGTGGCTCTTTTTCACCTTGTACTTAGAATTCACATCAAAGGCTTTTTTCTGTTTGACTGGCCTTTTGTCTGTATCAGCCCGGGGTCTTCTGAATGAATCTCCAAATTGAACAAGACCACCCGTGATTTTCTTCCTTTTCTCTCCCATCAAGTGACCCCTCTCATTTCAAGATGGAACACTTTGCTATTCGTCGAACCTGCTGATAATCGCATTAAGCTTATTTGAAGCAAATCAGATTGGGCCTTGCCTTAAGCCAGCTAAGTGATTGACTCGAGGCCGATTGGAGTCAAGGCCATTGGCAAAGAGGACCACTCTTTTGCATCTTGTTTGCGTCGGAAGTGCACAAAAATCAACTCTCAACCATCATTGACACTTGCCCTTGAGGGTCTTGTTCCTCTCCATCTCCCTCCCTACCTCTTCCCCCACACTCAAATCCCAACATTAATGGGATTGGGTATGGGATCTTGAATTTCCTCGTCGGTCAAAGTGGACACATTTGCATCTGCGAAGAGATTCTTGTTCCAAAATGAGATTGGCCAGACCTAGAAAACCAAGGCCAAGCAGTGACTTCAAGAAAATAGGAGAAAGGTCGTTTGTCGATTGATGCTATTTTCCCCTTGAGCCCAAGCAAGGTCTTAACTCTCGTTTTCTGTCGATATCTACCTACAGATCTTGGAATCCATCCCCATGGGTAGAAAGATTTGTGATCGCTATAAATAGTGGACAAGTCATTGGAAACGTAGGTATCACGTGGAACTTTCATTTCAACAAACAACACGAGCATTTCCCTAATGGGACTAGGAAAGTGACCGCTGTCCATTTACTTTGCGTATGTGGCTTGGGTTCGGTATTGGAAAGAAACTGAAAGCAATTTCTGTCCTTGGAATTGGGATCGAAAATCTAGAAAATAATGTCTTTTGTAATGACTTCGAACGAACTACCACTACAATTACTTTGCAGCTTGCGATGAAGGGCCTGGTTTATGTGCTCATCTCATCACGTTCATATCCATTCTTCTTGTGTTCGTCACCATTCCGTTTTCGCTGTGCTTCGCAGTTAAGGTAAGATGGGCAATACAAATAAGTATATTTTTTTGAAGAAATACTTTTTAGCAATATTTTGCCGTTCTCACTTTTCATTTTGAAGAGTGCCGCAATTCCGTAAGCAAAGATTTCTCATGTAGGTGATACAGTGGTATCATAAAATTTGGTACACTATACTCCTCGATTATGGAATTATTTTTTACGTATTTTTGATTTTCGAGAATCAGTCTGCATTTGAATCCACAATCGTCTCAATCAGGATTATAATGGAAAAAATATTCAATATTTTTGGGCAATGTGTAGTTGGTCATAAACTAAAAATTTAGTAGCTCTCGCACAACGAATTTTTGATCACCTAGTGCCGTAACTTTTTATTTAATTACTTAATAATTGGAAATTTAGGAAACAAAACCGTAATCATGAAATCTGAATTGAATACGTAAGTTGGTGCCTTTCTTATGAACCCCGTCTTAAATTTTGGGTCTATTCGATAAAATAAAGGCAAGAAATCTGTGGCGAAAAAAATGCCGAGTATAATTTTCATTTTTATTGTAGGTTGTCCAAGAGTACGAGCGAGTAGTAATCTTCCGTTTGGGTCGACTTTTAAGTGGAGGAGCTCGCGGACCGGGAATTTTCTTTATCGTTCCATGTGTAGATTCCTATCAAAAGGTGGACATGAGGACATTAACCTTTGATGTCCCTCCTCAAGAGGTAAGTTCCGTTTAAACTTTACGAATTACGATACGACAACAGGGTTGGCTGATCAAGTGTAGGCCCCTAAATACAATCATAAATATCTCAATTTTCGATAGATTTGAAAAAAATAAATCTGTGACAGAATCCCGAAATGTTATTGAATAAAAGATGTTTCGTTGTTTTTCTTTATTTTATTATTCTATTATATTTTTATATTATAAAAAGTATTTTCGATTTTAGCCAAATTGCAAAAGGGAGAAATAAAAGTCAGAGTCACGAACGCTCTTTTTAAAAATGACCCTTCACAGGAAAAACCGTGGTCCCTCAAATATTGAACCAGAGGGGAAATGTTTTTTTACTCTTCAAGCAAAGTGTTTGAAAAATGTATGCAGCAAAGGAGAGTTTATGTTTAGTTGTAATTACGAGTCAAAATCATTTATTTAGGTATTATCTGCCTTTTGAGGCACCCGACATTCAATATTTTGTGACATAGCTTCTCAAAAACACAAATCCCATGGCAAATTTGAAAAGATTGATTTCCTTAGCTCACTTAGCTTTCACTTTGGCACAATTGGTTTTATATATCTATATGCAAAAAAGCGCAAGTGAGATTTTTTTAAATGCAAATTGCCGACCCGATGCAAATAAACATTCTTTTTAACTGTTTTTTCATAAGTAAACAACAAAAATGCCCGAAGAATAACTCAACAGCATCAGCTGCATGAAAGTAGTCTTCGGGGTCTTAACTTTTTTTCACCCTTAAAAGCTATAGATGTCGCTGAAAATAAGGACAAGACGTATAAAGCGGAACCAGTAAAATAGAAATAACGTGCAACCTTTGAGCATTATTAAACAAGATTTCAGTTCTTATGTGTCCAATAAACATTGAGAAGTTTAAAAATAAGTCAAACTTTTGTCTCAGAGTGCAATATCGGGAGCTGTATTAGTAAGGTGACCTCCCAGTCTTATGCTCTGTGACCTCCCAGTCAGCTGTTCGTTAAAGGACCCCATAGAGACGTGTAAAGGACTGGCACAATTTTTGAGCTTTGTAGGCTGCTCAGGCTGCGCCACAATCGTTGCAAAAACTACCATGATCAAAGCTCTTCCAGTCTCTCCAAAACTTTGATCGCAAAATTACTCATTATAGACAGATATTAACTAAAGTTTTTGGTTTCTTCGTCTTGCATCCAACACTCAATTTGAGTTAGCATGGTCGAGTAACTGACCACCAAAAAGGCAGATCATTGCATTTTCTTAAAAAAATGGCGCTGAAAGGAAGTCACCACCTCAAAAACTGGAAACACTAAAACCAGGCGTCGTCCTAGTGCCGATTTGAGGATTCCACCTCTCTATTGTCCAGCCTTCATTTTACAAATGTGACGCGGTGAATTGTCCCTCAAACAAAACTGTCGGGCCCTTCAAGGGTTTGAAAAGCCCGTGGGGATGGTTTCTGATTGGTGTTGACACACTACGTGCTTCCCTCTTCGTATCTGATCTTTATCCCTTAAAATGTGTCAATCTAATGGGGTCAAAATGTAAAGGGGACAAGCTTGAAGACAAAGAAGTTCTCGCATGGGCAGCCAACGGTGATGCAGTTTGTACTCTTTGAAACCATACTGTCTCTAAAATTTTAACAGTTCAGAAAACTAAAGTTCATTTTTGTTCAGTCTCGAAATCCAAGCTTCACTGACAAATAAATGTGGTCTACATGAACTCCAAATTGTCAGGGGGAACTCGACCTACATTGGTTAATCTCCCTTGTTTTTGGAATGGCTTTTATTTCCAGATTCTAACCAAGGATTCGGTGACAGTCCACGTTGATGCTATCATGTACTACAAAGTGTCAAATGCAACTTGTGCCATTTCCAATGTGGACGATTATGGACAATCAACGCGGCTTTTAGCCGCCACCACTCTGAGGTAAATTTGGTGGCTTCTTTCCACAAGATCCCTTATTAGTTGGGGATATTTGGTCTAAGGGCTTATTGAGACAACTTGTAATAAAGACACTC
This sequence comes from Tigriopus japonicus, assembly GCA_010645155.1. Taxonomy (NCBI): domain Eukaryota; kingdom Metazoa; phylum Arthropoda; class Copepoda; order Harpacticoida; family Harpacticidae; genus Tigriopus; species Tigriopus japonicus. The sequence goes on from CM021321.1 coordinate 4,535,711, forward strand.
AAATGTCTCGCTCGATCTGGAAAAAAGACTGGCCTTGATGCTGAAAACCATACCTGCTCACAAGAAAGAATGAAGGCAATCAAGGATTAAAAAGACTAAATGCATTGTAAGCTTCGTTTAGGCCAAATTCAAAATTGGATTGAGAGGCTTTAAATGCAAGAAAAGGGTGTGCTTTAATATGTATCAGATGGTGTAAGTTCCAACCAATATCCGACCACTGATAATGCTAGATTGGCTCTACTCAACGACAATGCTTTTGTTATCGTAATCGAAGGCTCCTATTTCTTTTCCTCACTTTGGTCTCGACGCATCTGAGTTTATCCCAATGAAGTCATGAAGATCTTCATTATTACAACAACCGCGTAATTGGAGAATTTTCAGGTTTTTGTACACGAACTTAAATGTTTAGAAATGCTGCAAGAGTTTTCTGAGGTAATCAGTCATATTGAATGTTATTCCAGTCAAAAATACTTTTTTATTCACTTTGTCTTTAAAGAAGTCTAACCTAATTGCAATCGCTTTGATGAAAGCTTTGGTCAAGTTGATCTAGTTATGCTGGGACGCGAATACATAGAAACAGGCCTTTAAATTTGCTGATCAATTACGGATTTAATCTAAAGTTCCACTTGGTTCCTCTAATTTGGAGAAACAGTCTCTTGGCCTTGGAACACTAACTCACGATCACTGCATAAAAAGTGATCCAGTCTTTCGCATCTCCCAACTCCATCCATACCTAGTCGTTTTTGGCAGCATGCTATCTCATTGTCTCTGTTTTGCTTAGGAATGTATTGGGTACAAAGAACCTCGGTGACATTCTTTCTGAGCGAGAATCCATTGCCAACATGATGCAAAGTACTTTGGACGAGGCAACGGATCCGTGGGGAGTCAAAGTCGAACGAGTGGAAGTGTAAGCCCAAGAGCAAAACATTTCTTTTTAAAGTCTTAATGCCAAATTCATTCACAGGAAAGACGTGCGTTTGCCCCAGCAATTGCAACGAGCAATGGCAGCTGAGGCCGAAGCCGCTCGAGAAGCTCGAGCTAAAGTGATCGCAGCTGAAGGTGAACACCAAGCCTCTCGATCGTTGGCCAATGCAGCTGAGGTCATTGCTCAAAGCCCCGCTGCTCTACAGGTAAAATAGTGCACAGATTTATCCAATCAAATTAGTCGGATCACAGAAGACATGCCTTGTCAAGTGGCGTAAGCCTTTTTTTTTTAAACTCTGGGCCAATCAGAGGAAAATCTAATTAGACCATTGGTCTGACTGATATTTCAAAGATCACATGTTTAATTTCGACTCGTTTGACTGAGCTTTGGCAGTGCAATCAATTTGAAGCTTAGAGCAACGCACGCTTTCCAGCCAAAAAAGTGTCCTTCTGGACAGTTATAGGCACACTTGCCTATAACTTCGTGCTTTTTTGCATTTCATTGAGCAACCCTGAATTCAAAGTTTATTGTCAATGCTAGAGATCAATTTCTTCTTCAGTTTGTCGCACTAATGAAAAAACTGTTCTAGAGCAAGGGTTCTTAAACTTTTTTGAGCCAGGCCCCTTTCCCCCTTTTCATACATAACAACTATTAGTAGATATTTTCTAATGACCTTCAAAGGTTCTTGTTAGATGGGGTCACCAAACGTAACCAAAACTTACAATTTTCGATACAAGACATTCAAAATGATTGAACCTATTAACGTCTATTTGGTGGCCCCTTGACAACATGTAAACAAATTTGGTGGGCCTTGACCCAAAAGTGGTTGTTGACCCCTGCCAGAGAGAGAGAGGAATTACATAGCTTTCAATGTTTCTTTCTGGTGATGTAGGATTTTATGTGTCTCATGTTCTAGTTTATAGACTAAGCAGGCTAAGTGTAAGCAGAGCCAACGGAAAATATACCTAGATCGCTTCCATGGACCTAATCATTGAATGGATGCTTAAATGGAAAAAAACTTGGATTTACCCAAATGGGCCGAGCAACACAGCAGATCCAATGGCCCTGTATTACCGCTTGCGGTATGAAATAAAACACTCACTTGATCAACCTTGGTGCATGTCCCATTCGAACTAAAAAAAAAATATATATTGCTGAACGCCTCACCGGAGGCTTCCATGTCTTTCGTTTTTCGCGGTTAGTTACACTAGGATTGAAATTGGCCGACCCCTTTCATCCTCCCTTGACCTTGTGAATGCCACGCATTTATTTATTGTCAAAGGTTTCATGGATTCTTGCTGGTCTTAGGGCTGAGCCTTTGAGCGACTTGTAACATGTTTACCTTGACAATATAACATTGACAAGAACTTCATGAGGAACAAGGTTGCGAATGCTCTCTTCTTGTGTAATAAATTAATTTAACGACCCGTCAAAAATAAGGGACCACCTAGAGATATTCTTTGAAACAAAAGTGCTAGATAATGAAATGATCAATGTTATTTGGAAGAATGACTTTTTGACTCAAACACCTGGTTATCAAAAATTCACGGTTTTCCTTGCCTGGTAGATTTCCTTGAGAAAATGGCATATTTGTCAAACAAGTGAAGTAATCCATTACAATCAAACCTTTCGATCATATTTGTACATCAAGTGTAATCGTCTGAAAATAACAATAATCGACATGTCCAGAACCATGGACGATCCCATTTATGATCAATGTTCAAGTCAGGAGTGACGAAATGCATTGGGTAACTTACCTCCGCATGAAGTAAAGAGGAGCTCGCTATTTATATTACGTACGTGTATTAGTTCCTGATTAAAAGGTAGTGAGTGTACTGCACCTCTTTCTCTCTCAGGGGTTAGATTCAAAAGCATTATGAACACGTGCGTTTGCATTAAGATGTCTTGCTCATTTTGGCCGAGTGATTTTATGAATAAATAATGAAAATAGATTGAACCAACTAGGGGCTTCTTGTACGTTATTTAGGCTATGGTGTACGACAAAAGAGTTATTTGGACGGGAAATGAGCATCAGCTTTGTTCGGCCATTGAGCTTGGGAAGTCATTTTCTGATGCTGCATTTGGCCTTTCTCGGCTAATGTTGGTTAAGCGAGGCCATGAAGTTTGGATTCGGGTTGGTCCTTCATGGTCTATGAATATATTAAGAATACTATTGCCTGAAGCAATTACTGTTTTGAAGGTTAGTAGCGATCCAAATAATACTTTTTCAATCAACATAATGACAACACCCACAAGAATCCGATGAAGTGAGAACAATTCGTTTCGTGGAAAATGGGCTTTTGGCGCGTGGTCGTTAGAAATCCATCATGGGCCCAAAAGCTAATACTCTTTCCGGTTAAGAATGGCCAATTTTTGGCAGGTGCACAAAAGGAATACTTAAATACATATAGCTGAACGTCTCCTATGCTCTACTCAGTATTGGGCTTTCGGAAGCAACGCAAATTATCCTTACTCCTTTAGCCATTTAAGGCCTCTTCCTGCCAGGCTTTGTTCCCGAAATGTTTGTTCCAACTCATTTACTTGGCTAATGAGTAGGTGGGAGGTATATTTTTCACCCATTTCAGCTTTATTGAGCGGAATTAGAGAGCCTAAAGTGGGCATCATACCAGCTATTTCAAACAGATGCCAGTAACACGGAAACGAAAATGTGCCCAAGTTTGTTGTTACGTAATATTCCTTCTCCAGACTTTGAAGGCCACAGAGTGGATGTAGCCAACCATAGCTGATGAATCTCAACCAAAGAAATGCAGATTGGTTCCCATCACAATGAGTTAGAGACGGAAGATGTAATTTCTGGCATAGCCAGGAACCGAGAATCAAATGGTTTCGCTTATTCCACGTTGTTTATGGGCTTGGTCTTGCCCACCCGAACCAAGCAATGTTTGCCTTCATTCCCGATGTACAGTCCACCAGTTTTGCTATTAGGAGGAAATCAAATATGCCCAAACCATCATTAATCTGGCTGGAAAGAGGAACAAAAAACAATGATGGGATCCCAGCCCTTTCCGGATCACAGATTTGTTAGCTTTGTCGCTAGTTCATGAAAAGAACAATTTGTTTGGATTATTGGTTAACATGTCTGTAATGGTTGAAGCAAGGTTAACTTTGAAAGCAAACGAACGAACTACTTTGAGGTGGTTCCAAGAGCTTTTGTAGACATCTGTGGTTAAAAGTAACGGATAAAAGATGTCTGACTCCATCAAGAACAATGTTGAAGACTAAACGTGTAGCCTTGGCAACTGAATAATTTTGGCTTGCAGGAAACCCAAAACCTTCCAGATTCCAGACTCCTAATGAAAGTTTCATATCTTTTTCAGCTTCGATATCTTCAAACCTTAAACAACATTTCAGCGGAGAAGAACAGTACAATCGTGTTCCCAGTTCCCGTGGATATTATTTCACATTTGATGGGAATGAAAAACTCAGAAGATAGAAGTCGCACCCAAACACCAATGGAGACTCTGGTTCATTAGCAGAGGTTGCGAAGAGTTTTATGAAAAGTTCCCCATCTTTAAATACCCTGTTGCATTCCAGTTTGTAATAATCACAGAGCGGGAACACGTGAAACCAAAGATTTGCATAGAAAAGGCATAATTAGTAAACTCTGCACATCATTTTGTAGAATGGTTTTGGGGTCAACCAGGAACCACGGTACTCAAGGACGAATTTCAAAAATGCATCTTGGGTCCAATTATTGAACTAAAATGTGAGGTTTTTGCAACTGCAACATATATATTGTTCTGTTGAATTTTCATTTTACTGATTTGACCCAAAGTGTACTTTGAAAGTAATCCTGGCTTGAACCATCCTTGGGTCAACATATCCGAATTACTGTCAACAACCTCTCTTCCCTTAAGCCCTTGTCACTGAGAACAAACTGGTTTCTGGTCAAAGTCAAACTAGACACACTTTCAGGGTTGAGCTCTAGTTCAATCCAGTCTTTGAAGAAGGGGCTGATCATGAAAATAATTTGCAATTTGTATAGCCTTGCTCTTATTAACTTCAGGGGGTCACCTCTTGTTTATTCCCAGCAATGAATAGATGGCAGCAAAATTAAAAGAACTATTTTATGTAAGATATATCTCATATTATTGCTTAGACAAAAAAACAATGTTTCTCCTGAACAAACATTTCAACCTTGAATTGCACATCAAAGGTCCTTGAAATTTTGGGCTCTTTTCTCGTCTTCGTAGAATTGAAATTCTAAACATGTCTCAATTGTTTGCAAGGCGAGATGGAAATCTAAATGAAAAACAAAGCTACATCAACTCCCAAAAATGCAACAAAATTAGAAGAATTTGTTTGGGCATGTTTCATGATGTTTTATCGTCTTAAAGATGAGCAGAAAATGAAAGACATCTTGTATTGTTTCGGCTCCTTGAAATCCACTTTCTCAAATGTTGACTTATTTTTGGAAACTCCGGGATTTGCTCAAAACACTCCCATTGACAGATACATGGTTGACATTGGTTGCAACACTTCAAAATATTTGTTGGATTAAGGAGAAATCTACGATATTGTTCTTGAAGGCAAAGTTCAAGCGTGCGGCACCTGAAAGTGTATGAAAAAGTGTTTCTGTCAAGCTCTGTGGTTGTTACAATGTTGGTTTTCATTCAATTGTGGCTATTTAGCTGAATTTCTAATTGCTTAGACCTACTGCCACTTGAGACATGTATATTATTGACATAAATGCACACAAATACAATGCTAAACAATCACCTATCCATCAAACTTGTCCGATTCCAAGGCAATTATCAAATTTGAGAAACGAGGGATAAGTCCGCTATATCAAGATACGCAATTTTGATGACTGATCAGCAGAACGAACATTAAAAGTGTTTACTTGAAACTTTAACAAATTTATTACGTGGGTTATACTATGTTATGGGCCGACAAAAACTTTTTTGGTTTGGTTTTACTACTTATTTCAAACTTATTTTCTCATTTCTAGAAATTGGGAGAGTAGGAACTTTTTTCGACAAACAGTGAACTCTCTCTCGATTCAACGATATTGTCCGTCACCCCAAAATATATCGTTAAATCAAGATTTATCGTTGCCCTAGGAGTCGTAGTAAAACACTAACCCCTAAAATCATCGTCAAATCGAAATTTATCGTTAAATGGGAAATGCTGAAGGTTGCTTCAAGTAAGCGATTTAAATCTTACCGCTAGCGGGAGAACAGGGCCGTTGGCTGTGCTGAGTTGCCCAGCCCATTTTGGCGAATCCAAGTTTTTCCCCTTTAAGCGTTCATTTGATGATTCTAGGACCTTGGAAGCGATTGGTATTTCACGTAAAGATGCCTAGGCTGGATTTGGGTTAATATTATGCAAGATTTTTTTTACTACAAAATGAAATATATAAAATCATAAAGTGCCAAAAACAAACATGAAAAACCATTTCATTTCTCTCTATGGGCAACATATTGAAATATTTATTTGATTCTTTGGAATCCACTGAACAAATTAACATCTTTGAATTTTTGTTTGGATCAATGCTAAGTCTTCTTTTTGCAATAACACAAGGCTTGCTTAATTGCTTTTAATTCAATCGCCCTAAAAAATAAATTTTCGTGTCATTGACCCAAATCCAGCATGGGCATGAGTTTAAACTTTTCACTGAATCATTGAAATTTGCCTCAAATTGATACTTATTCATTCGCATTTGGCTTCAATATCAAATTTGGGAACCCTGAATAGCACGGGTCAAAAGTAATAATTAACTCTCAACGCCATCTGTTGTACTTTCCTCAAACTTGTGTGAAATGTTCAAAGGCTTGTGCTCCAAAAGAATGTCAAAAAAGCTAAACAATCATTAAAAAACAATCATTTGCATCATTGCATTATTACTTCTGATATAACAGCAAATAAACTTTGCAAGTCACATTAAAACTTTTTAAAAAGATCTTCCTAGAACCAACTCTTTGTGCAATTTTCAGTGCAATTTTCGCCGTTTATTGTGCAATTTTTACCTTCTATTTGTGCAATGAAATGACAACCCTAGTAATCATTGTATTGTATTTACTAATTCGAGAGAAAATGAAAATAAAACTGACTCGGGGACTCACACTATAGCACATGAAGCTAGTAAATAGTGTAGGGGCATGGTTTAAAAATATAAATAAGTAAAGTGACTATATATGTAATTGCATTTGATTAAATTGTCGCCGACTTGACCAATGATCAGGAAATGGATGCGGCATCTCCTATGGTAAGAGCATTCCTAAGGGCCGTGGCCTTGCTCCACAGGTTTGCAGCATGGGTGATAATAGAGATGCTTCACGAAGGGGAACTGGGATCTCGCCAGACGTTTTGGAACGGGTTTTTCTCTTCAGATCTTGGAGATTTGATCAGATCCAAGGTGTATTTTTGAAATTTGTTCTTGATGCAATGGATCATGGCTTTCATTGTGTCGTAACTCATTTTCCGGTTAGGTTAGGTTAGGTTTTAAAATGAAGTCACGCAACTTAGGATTTTTTCAATGTGAGATAATAGTTAAGTCTTGAAGTTGGAATCCCGCTCGTGTTTGGAGATTTTCCCTAAAGTGGCAATGAATTTTGTGGCCCCCGTCGCTCGAGATGAAGGGTCCACTCTGATCCAAGAAATGGAAGACTGGCATGCAAACGAGAAGTCGGTGCTTTTGATGAATACACTTAGTCCAAGAAAGATTGAACTATGACAGATTGCCACGAAAACTTGCCAAGGTGGTCAGAGCGTGCCATAATGGAGGCCAAAAATTGATTGTGTCGTTGTTTTTTTCTTTCCAGGCATAGGACTTTGAGCGTTGGTTTTAACTTTACTACATGCAAGAGATGCACCTCTAGTTAAAATTCAACTGCAGTGGCTCATATACACGTTTTTGGTTGAACCAAATCGAGCCCAAGAAGGAGATTTTGGTGTCTTCCACACAACCCATCCACATACTCATGTGAGCACGCCCAAAGCTTCTCTATGGGCACATTATTATCAAATAAAGAGAAAGGCTCTCCAGACTCCGTTAATGTAGATCAACGTCTGATGTCATGCAGTTTGACCCAGAATCCTAGATTTGGGTTATTCACCCGAGCTTGGTCTCATTTTTGGGATTCAATGGGGAATACTTAAGGTTGCTTCAAGTGAGCGTTTTAAATCTTACCGCTAGCGGTAAAACAGGGCCGTTGGCTGTGCTGAGTTGGCCAGCCCATTTTGGCGAATCCAAGTTTTTCGCATTTAAGCGTCCATTTGATGATTCTAGGTCCCTGGAGACGATTGATACTTCGCATAAAGATGCCCAGGCAGGATTTGGGTCAATAATACGCAAAATTTATTTTTAGGGTAATTGAATTAAAAGCAATTAAGCAAGCCTAGCGTTGTTGCAAAAAGTGGACTTGACATTGATCCAGATAAAAATTCAAAGATGCTAAATTGTTCAGTGGATTCCAAAGGATAAAATTTATTTCTTTGATATGTTGCCCATACAAAGAAATGAAATAGTTTTTTATGTTTCTTTTTGGTAATTATGATTTTTTATATTTCATTTTCTAGCAAATAATTTTTGCGTATTGTTGACCCAAATCCAGCCTAGGCATCTTCACGTGAAATATCCATCGTCTCCAGAGACCTAGAATCATCAAATGGACGCTTAAATGCGAAAAACTTGGATTCGCCAAAATGGGCTGGCCAACTCAGCACAGCCAACGGCCCTGTTTTACCGCTAGCGGTAAGATTTAAAACGCTCACTTGAAGCAACCTTAAGTATTCCCCATTGTCCAACCAATTTAAGAACTCAAGTTTTCCCCCGACACACTTAGCTAGCAACTGTGCGCAATCCAGTGAATTCGTGGATTGACTTTGCATCAGCTGATCAAACGACAGTATCAAAACAAAGAGAAAAACTTTTCAAGCAGCTTGCCAAGATTATGGGTTCGAGTTTTCGGCTCTTGAAAAAACTTGTTTCTTCAAGCTCATCTTGATCTACGATAGAGAGGAGGCAGATTTCAATGCATGATGTGCGGTCACTCTATGGAAATCAAAACAAGAAAAAGATATTTACAGCTTACAGCTGTTGTACCTCCAAATTTTGGAAGCTGTTTTGCGTTTGTCAATAAACAAAACACGTGGAAGCTTTTGGCTGTGTGTTACAAAATTTCTGTAATTCTGTATGGGTCCAGTAGTTCAAAAATGGGTCATACTTTTGCGTCAAGGTTCAATTTTGTGAGCTGTATTACCAACGCTACCTCCTAGTTCTCTGTACTGTAACCTCTCAGTCAGCTGGCTGTTCGTTAATGGACGTTTAGGATTTCTCCCGACAGCTAGACTTCCATCCCCAACAGGGCTCGAACTCACGCCGTTTGGAAAACCTCTTTTCCCTGGGCTTTGGGAACACGTTAGCACGCGCGGCCTATCTGGCGTGCTAAGGCAATTCGACAACATAAGAATACATGATTTGAAATTTCCAATATTGTCCGAGCAGGACTGTATTATACGATTTCATCACAAAGGATGGAGGTCGGTATTGAGAGGGAGACAAGAGGGTCATGTACATATGCTAAGGAAGTGGTAATAAGTAAGTAATAAGCAAAAGTGCCAATGCCCAAATTAACATTCCGCATACGACGTCCCTTGTTTCAAGTGTGTAGTGTTTGGGGTCAACAATGGATCATTCGAACTCAACAAACTCAGCTGTTGATGAATGTATTTTTTTTTTCAATTTGAATTCAACACAAAAGTAAATGGTCTCTAAATATGAATTAAAATATTTTATTAAAAATATTAAATTATTCTAAAAAATGTCATTACTGATAGGTTTGTGGGTATATACAGTAACTTTTTCCTTGGACCCAAACTTAATCAATACAATAAAAGTAAAGTTGATCCCCATTAAATTGTGGGTCCAAAAATTACCAAAGTGTCTTTGGGTATTTCGATCCAAACCTAAAAAGCCATTTGAAACACCGTGAATGCAAAGTCGAGTTTCAAAGTCAATTGGCACTAGTGATGTGACTTGGGCGCTTGGGCAAGCTTTTTTCGTGACATCGTACACCGGGGTCGCCAATTTACCTTCAGTGAAATGATATTCCCTTCTGCCTACCTATCTTCATAAACCGGTTTTTCATTAAGAAGCACAGAAACGCGCCCCTGACTTTTGTAACTTTGGATCAGGGTTGCAAATTTACCTCAAATTTGTGTTTGCTTGAGTTGGTTAGCAAAGCACAAAATCTCACTTAGGCGACCCTACCTTGCAACCTCCCGTGAAAAAACTTGCCCAAGCCCAGATTTCACATCACTAATTGGCACCCTCAGAACTAGAATTGCTCGGCGTTGCTGTACAGACTTGAAAAAAAACAATCAGAAAAAGTGCTTTTGTAACTTACGGATAAAGGGATAAAAATGTATTTTTGAAACAAGAGACGTCGTATAAGGAATGTTAATTTGTTGAGCACAAGAGCAGATATTCGTGTATCCAGTTATTGAGTATTCTTACATCCAAGTTGGACCTTTTACAATTTACATCTTCATTAAATGTAGCTAGTAATGAGAGATCATACAGGGTCAAAACAAATACCTAGTAATATTATTATCATTACTTCTCCTTTACATCTTGCTAACCTCAGCAATTCTACTTAACTGAACTGTTTATGCTACAGGAGGGTTAATCATATTGAGGGTGTTCTGTATCATGAATTTAGCACGATTATCTTTACATAACAAGACTCATCATTCTGTCTCATTCTGTACATCGACTCTGGAAGGGGGAACCTTCTTAGGTAAAAAGAGACTCACCAGGTTAGAACTATGGGTAAAATTCATTCCATAGCACTCATAGCACTCAACAACCCCGAAGGATTGGCAGGTGTGTGCAATGCATCATCAAACTGCACCCTCTCAGTTTACAGTAGACGAGCTCGAACGACATTGGTTTCAATATCAACGGTCATTTGAACGTCAAACGTTGTTGCTAATGCCAAACAAAGAGCCAACAAGACCAATCAATAGGAGATCAAGGGAAAATTGGTTGTTTGAAAATCATTGCAACGCGAATTCCATCTACGTCAGCAATTGATACCTAGTGATCGAAATCAATTTACCATAATGGTTACCAAAAACGGCGCCCCTTCGCCTCATCAAAGCCGAATTGAATACTTTCAAAGTCAATGTGGAGGCCGAATCTGTGGAAGGTGAGTTTTCAACCACAGAGTGTGGTGAACAAGTTTGAAACTTCCTCGGTCTTTTAGGTATTGGCATACGAATGCAGGACCACCGTATGCTTTGGTGTTCATCTGTCATGGTGTCAGTGAGCATTCGGGTGTTTACGAAGAGTTGGGACAAAAGTTTGCTGCCAAACGAATTCTAGCCTTTAGTCATGACCACAAAGGTCATGGAAGGAGTCATGGGATTCGACTCATGGCTTCATCGATTGACGACTACATCCCGGATATTTTGGACCACATTAAGGTGAAAAAGCTATCTTTTCTATCATAGATCACCATTATTAAAAGAGTACGTACATGAGAATGACTGGTCCCACTTTGGATTAGTGTTACTTACATGATCCTTTTCAGAACATGTGCAAACCTTGCCAGTGTGATAAATTTGTTGAAAATACATGGCACATAAAATGGTTCACTTTTTTCACTTTCCCTTTTCTTCTAGAAAACTGTGGAGATCCTAAATTGGACTTTGTCAATCTCATGCCCTTACTCTTGTAATCAAAGTTCTCTATTCTAACCAAGGTTCGAAAAAAATCGTTCTGAAAACTCGAACCTCGACTTTTTCAGATACTACGAAAGACCCACGAATCAATCCCATTGTTCATGGTAGCCCATTCAATGGGTGGTATGATTGCGATCCGAATGATGCTCAGGTATCCAGATATCTTACAAGGGGTTGTTCTCGTCGGCCCTGCCATCATTCCAGGTCCACAATTGGGACCCTTCGACCTTCGACAATCGTTTCTGTGCTCTTTGCCTTTTAAATTCATTTTTGGTGTGTTGGATTGGATCGATTCCGAGATGCCTCTGGGCGTATTTCATCCAGAGATGATTACCAGGGACAAGGAAGCCCAAGAAGAGCTCAAACAGGATGTGTTACGCTACAATTTCGGACCAAAGGTGCGCATTCTCCGCACGTTAATCAACGGATTTGCGGACAATCTTAGCGAGTTAAAAAAAGTGAGCACGCCTTTCTTGATTCTTCATGGCGACTGCGACTTTTTGTGCAACGTCCGAGGTTCCCGATTGCTGCTCAAAGAATCCTGCTCCAAAGACAAGGCACTGATTGAATTCGAAGCTGCCACTCACAACCTTTACATAGAAACACCTGAGGTTCGTGAGGTGGCCATTTCTCGCACTGTCGATTGGGTTTGGCAACGGGTACATAACAAATGGAATCACCGTGGACTGCCTTTGCCTGAGTAAACGAGGTTGCGGGATTTGTGCCTAGAATTGAGCGAGGAATAACTTTCTAGAATAAAAGTTTCGGGTTGTCAGTTGGCAAATGTTGAACTTTGCACCCATGAGTCTAGTTTTAGTGTCCTTGTTGTGGGCCTTAACCCAAATAGCTTAAGCTGCGCTAGTAAAAGATAATACTTTCGTGATCAGTGTTGAGTGTTTCTTTGTGGAGGATGGATCGGGTTCTCTCTCGTAGAAATTCATTTAGTGACCAACCGCACAAGGTCTTCCACCGCGGAACTTTTGATTATTTGGAAAACGAACGCGGTCAAAACCTCTTCTGCAAGTAGGATACACTTCTTGAACTCATGCATAAAAATTTCCTTAAGTGAAATTATGAGCTTCCAAGTATGACCTAGTTGAACTATTTAGATATTGGCATTTGGACGACGAGTCCATTGAGCCAAAGGCTTTGGTCTTCATAAGTCATGGCTTTTCGGAACATCTTGGTCTTTATGAGCATGTAGGAAGAACATTGGCTCAAAGAAACATTCTGGCCTTTGGACATGATCATGTGGGTCATGGTAGGAGTGAGGGGATACGAGCTTATGTGGAATCTGTGGATGAGTACGTCAATGATCTGATGGATCATTGCAAGGTAGGTTCAATTAAAGGTACGCATAAAAGGAGCCATAAAGGTCAAATAACTTCCATTCACTTCTAAAGATCGCTAAGAGAGAATATGGAAATGTGCCTCTCTTTCTCTTGGGTCACTCCATGGGTGGGATGGTTGTTTTGAGGGCTGGCTTACTCTTTCCTGGATTCTTTCGCGGTATTGTGTTTCAAGGACCCTTGATTATCCCGGGTCCTCAAATTGGGCCCATTGATTTCCGATTGTCTTGGTGGAAGACGGTACCTGTGGGTGTGGTCTTGAAGCTTTTGGATTGGGTGGACCCTGAAATGATTTTGGGCGGTGTCGCAATGAATCTTATCACCCGTGATGAGGAAATGAAAAGGATGCTCAAAGATGATGGACTAAGATGGGAAGGGGGGTGTAAAGTAAGACTCAATGATACGTGACACCCATATCAGAGAAAACGATTTTGATCTCTCTCTTTCCTCAAAACAAATTTAGGTCAGGCTTCTTCGAGCTTTTGTCAATTGCTTATACGACAATTTGGCTCAACTACGAAATTTGACAACGCCCTTCCTGACTCTTCATGGAGATCATGACAGCCTTTGCAACGTTTTGGGATCAAGACTATTGATCCAAGAATCTAGATCGGGTGATAAATCCATCATCGAATTTCCTGGAGCTGTCCATAATTTGTACATCGAAATCCGTGAAATCAGAGAAATTGCTCTCAAGAGAACTTGTGAGTGGATTCTTCAGCGATCTCTTTAGCAGTCATTTTATCATGTTTTTTTTTTCTTTATTAAAAAGTGCTTCAAGTTTATGCATTAAAAAATTATCATTATACTGTTGTACCCCCTGTGAGACTTCTGGGACCAGAGCCTCTCAAACTCTGAGAGTCATTGAGAGTGCGTTCTTTGGCATTTTCATAGATGGCTGACGTACTTGCGTGGTCCTCTTCACTATTTGGCGTCTTGCTGTCTCTGCCGCCACTGGACGAATCAAATCCTCCATTTTTGACGCCGTTGGGCGAGCCATTGGGTGTCAGGATGAGGCCATTTCCATTGAGTTTTCCACGGTCTTGGCGATGGCCATTTGACAATCCATTACTTGGGTTCTCAAGATCTTTGATTTTGACGCGCTTTTTCTTCTGTTTGTTTACGTAACACAGCTGGAAGAGGATGTAAACGCAAGCACTGACAAGAGCAAGGCCAGCAAAAACACGGAAGGCACTGCGTGCCCCAATGTAGCCCATAAGGAGTCCACCAAACAGGCTACCGGATCCTTTGCCAATTCCAAAGAACAAGGCTCCCATAATCCCCATTACACTAGCAATGGTTGAAGGTGAGGATATTTTGGCCACATATGTGACCGCAGAGGTCATCATCAGGGCCATGGTAAATCCTTCCAAGGCTTCGTAAGGGTAGACGTAAACAGGATCCTGAAGGAATGAGTATCCCAGGAGTCTTATGCAATAAGCAAACATTCCAATGACAATAACATTAATGTGTCCCAAGAGTTCAGTGATGGGACCAGAAAAGATTAGAAAGGGGAGACTGGTCATCATTCCAACGGCCACAGTCCAGCCCATAAGTAGTTTACTCGCTCCAAGATCGTCCAAAAACCAGAACAAGAATCCTTCAATGAATCCCCAAAATGTCCCGGCAAACATCATTTGAATCAAGAACATAACCACTTCAAAATTCCTCAGCACTTGTCCTATGTTTTTCAAGATCCTTTCCCCTGGGGGTCGGAAATCCAACTCAATGAATAGGACCATGAAGGCGGCCCCTAGTTTAAGACCCAGATAGATGTAGATGGCCACGGCAAAGTTGGGCTTGTCTCCTTGGGTGTAGATATCGATGATGTAGCCGCCCAAAGGGGCAAATATGATAGCCCCAAAGTTCCCGACGAATCTCTGTATCCCATAATCACCACCCATTTCTTGTATTGTAGCCATCACGGCCCCTTCAAACATCATTAGCGATGCAGCTGTGAGGACACCCAATGCAGTTCGAACCATCAAGTAACTCCAGAACGTGATTGCAGGGTCATAGACGACACCAACATTGGTATTGTTACAAACCTCATGTCGAGGGACGCTAACCATGCAATGGAGGGTGCACCCAGAGAACCTCGTGTCCACGGTTTCCTCCTCCACTTGAGCAGATGCACCCGATGGCAGGGAGGAGGTTTCCACGGTTGAAACCACTTGAGCAATGATTTCTTTGGCCCCACAATTGACGGGAACGGAAACCGGCCTGCCCGTTTCAGGTGGAATGATGCTCTCAATTTCGAATTCTGGTCCTTCTCGAGATAATTTCTCGAGATTGGTGCTGGTGCTCAGGGCTTGAATATTGTACACCATCCTCGTGGGTGCTCTGCGAATGGGATTGAAGATGCAGTCATTGGGTCGAATTCTATCGCAACTCAAATGGAAAGTCCAATTCATGGGAAAGAAGATGTTGTCATCGATGACATTTGGCTCATGATACAACCTGGCCTCTGGTGAGTCAAGAGTGACGACATCCACAATTTCGCTGATCCCAAAACCACCCCCACGATTGGGCCAGATCACCTTGTATTCAAAGAAATTAGGCTTTACGTCCACAGGGTTTCGTGTTGGGCATAGATACCCACATGTTCCTGGGGTAAACGTGACGTTCAGGTAACCAGAGCTTTGGACCTGGCACTGATCTCGGCGGAATCCGTGTAGCATCATCTTCTGAAATCGGGCCCGGTTTTCTGCCTTTCCACAACTTACGCCCCATTCCAAAGTGTCTGGATAGGGCGTGACATCCCGCCCTGGCGGGACGATCAGCAACAAAAGAGCTACGAGACCACCCAAAGCGGTCAGAATGGCCAATAATATTCGAAAGTTCCCCAATTTATCGGCCAAGAAACCAGCCAATGGTGGGGTAAAAATGAAGAGAATAGGAATAACTGCATTAATCACGGCCGTCTCTTGAACACTGATTCCTAAGGATTTCATGTGAAGGTTCAAGTAGGGATAGAGCACGGTCATGGATGCAGATTGAAACAGAAAAATCAGCTTGATCCAAATGAGGTGCTTGAGCGAGAAATCGTGGAGGATCCACTCAAAAAACTGAAGAATTTTGTCCAAAATGCGGAAGCAGCACCCCATCTTTTCCTGATTGGGTCCTGGATCGCTTTCACTGAACCGGCGATTGTCTTTCTCGGCACTCACTGAATGTCTTGACGTCCCATTGGCATTCTCGGGGACAAGTTTTCCGTTTTTCTTTTGGTCTTCCTCATTAGGAATCATGTTTAACCAACAAATACTGCCAATAGCCGCTGGGACGCTCTTCTTGAGAGAACCAGGAGCTTCATAATACGGATCTTCTTCACTGTCGTCTCCTTCGAGATCTTTGTCGAGATTATTATTCTTTGTAGACTCGTCGGTCCGGGACTCATGCTCGGTCATTGCGGATCTGAATGCATAGATTCAATGGGGATAACAATGAAAAATTGTCTTCGTTTCCAATTGGCCGGATGTGTCCGTGGCTGGTACATATGACTGTGTCGAATCCCGAGCAATTCAAGCGGAGATAATTCCCTCCCGCTCCTCTTCAATTGGTTTATGAAGACGACATACACAATGAGACTGAGACTAAGAGAGATGACAATATCCACCTGCCTCTACTGAATGTTACTTTGCAGAGCACAGTTTAATGTTCCTACATGGAATCTCGACAAGATCATCACTTGAAATTAGTCGTCATGACTTCACTCAAACAAAGGTGCACTGAAGGAGTCGGAGGGAATACAAAATTTCATTTGTGGTTTGTTGATGGAGTCAAAAGCGAATGACTAAAAAAGAAATCCTTCTTACATCGGCCACCAGCGTTCACGCCCTTTGGATCTTTTCGTTTTCGAATCGACTCAAGTCAAGTCATGTCACGATGAACATTCATTGGACAGGCCAGCGAGTCGTGAGTTTCGAGGTGTGCATGCAAGTTGGAACTTGGCCGGGAAAGGCGCTAAAGATCACACACAGTTTTCACCCCTGGCCACAAGCCATGGAAATTTTCACTCTAATTGTTTGGTTGACTTGTCAAGCCCGACTCCTTTCGTTTTCGGACAACGTGTCGGTGCCAAAACAAGGCAACAAACAACCCGCTCTCATAATTGTCCAAGACAGTCAAACGTGGCCTGGTGTATTATCATGCTTTTTTCCACAAATTTTACAAGCTGAACTACGTCGGACCAACTTCCGGTGCACTGAGAGTCCAAGAGGGAGAAGAAATGTTCACTCGTCAAAAACCAAATCCCAACTACTGACTAGCTTCCATGTAGTACTGATAACTGGCAGTATACATGGATTGTAATGCTTGCTTTGTGTGCGACAAGCAAAACGGAGGAGAGCTTTCTGGACTGATTTGAAGAGCGACCACCATAAGGAGGAAGAGGGGAGGACGATGGTTGTTGGACGATGGCATTTTTTTCGGTTTTCATGTGTTGTAGCAAGTAGTATTGCACGCCTCGGTGATGACGGCTAACTCGTGTGTGAGATTTTGCTACAATTTCCTTTGCATTACAAGCTCATCAGCGCTTCCAGAGACGTGATTCTTCTCATTTTTATTGGTTCTGTACCCGATTGCAATATGTAGCTAACAGTCGGTTCTGCTTTGGTTCTACAATTCTTGGCATGGTTCGAGATCAGAGGTTTTGATGCTCAACCAAGCGTTGGACAATTTGAGCGTTTAAGAGGTGCTATCATTTCTCAGAATACCACTGGTATTCACTCCAATGTTCAAAATATGTTTTGACGGTAATCAAAAACACTCACACCACAATTCCACCTTGTTTGCTTGATTGGTTTGGTTTACTCAACGAAAAAGCTAGTTGATGCTGATTGCTTGGAAACGGACTCTTGGATTTCTTTGTGACAGAGGAAAATTTTGGATAAACAAGCTCTAAAATTGAAATATAGAAGCTATCCTAGCATGAAAAAGAGGCGACTGGCTATCAGATGTTTTGGTAGAGGAGCAAAATCTAACAAAAATGCATGTGAAACATTTTACGAGGAAGTACGACGTTCATGTAATTCAATGAAACCGTTCATTTTGTCCTTAGCTGAGTCACATGTTATCTGTCTATTCATCTATTCATATCAAAACTACCAGTCATATTACAAACAAATCTGCGTTGCAATATACCAAACATGTGTCATAAATTCATCAATTAAGGGAAAATAACGTCCATTTGATCGCACATGTGTCTGGTCGGGGTTGATGAGACCACAAGGTAATAATACCTTGAACAGATTTCCCTAAGCTCCACATGTTCAAGCGTTGGGAGGAATGAAAAGATCTGGAAAAAGGAATCCCCTGTAGAACGTAGAGTACATAACATAAGAGGAGTCAGCAAGCGTGACATCTCTTCCCTTGAATTACACACAGGCAATCGATGAGTCAGAGAAATTGTACCGAATCACAACCAATGATGATCCATCCCCCTTCTCTGTCTATATTTTTGTGTAGCATGGTCTGTCTCCATCTATGGAGCACGGCTTTGGTTGCAAAATTCTCAACCAATTTCGCGTACCACGTGAATGAACTAATGCTTATGGCTCGAGACAGGAAATGGCCTACGTACGTACAACGATCTTGTTTTGCCAGAAACATTGCATGTTTTGTGACCAGTAGAACAATTGATAATATCCGTGATCATCATTCGAGGACTTGAATTAGTATTTGGTGGACAATACCTGTTGAGCATGTGGAGACAATTTGTCACCTGTTAATTAGAAGTTCTGAACTCTCCAAAAGGGATCGTAAAATGTGTTTATCACCAACGTGCATTAAATCGCTCATACCAATGAGCGAGATAGGCAAGAGGCTTTTAAATACATCAAGATTACTTGATTTCAAAACAAAAGGAGATGAATTATAGATTTAGACTTCTATTCGTTCCACATGTATTTGCTATTACTCTTTGTCACCAGATAAATATGAGATTTTGTTCTCAGAAGCACAGTCTGTCGACGAGGTGATGACTCAGGGAAAACGGTTATGCAATAGGCAAAATGTATGAAGTCATTTTGGTTCATATTGACCATTTAATATCTGGAACATTAGTCGAGAGCCCTGCTTCACAATCGGTCGTTCTAGCTCGTAAGAAATTTCCAGCACAAACAGGCATTCAAACTTCGTCTACCAACTCAGACGTTGCAAAGTTCCCATGGCCCTTTGTTCGTTCCGTTGCCAAGATTGCGGAAACATGTGAGTTAATTCTTGGCTAGGGCTACAACACTAGAATGAGCTTGAAGAAGATTCTTTGAGAACTCTGCCTTATCACCTTATTACCTGTTTCTGGCTATTAAAGCTCGGTTAAATATTAGAAATAAAGATGTTTGAAGAATGTTAAACATACGGTATGTTACTTTTAGGCTAAGGGTTAAGAATAATGATTTTGGGATTTTTCTAGCAAACATTAAGTGGTCAATTGATCTCTCTCAAGGGCACACTTAAAGTAAAACTATTTCAGCGTTTCGTTTGTCACAGTAAAAGTTTTGATCATGAGTACTCACATTCTAAATATGGATTAAAAAATAAAATTCAATCAAAAGCCAGGAGGGTGTTTGTAGGGTCTCTAAGTGGCTAAACAAGCCAGAAACTAAGACAAGACTTGCTCTGAAAAAAATCATCTTCAAGCGTGCCAAATTCGCCAATTACGTGACGGGTAATTTATTACAATTAGTTAAGCCAAAAAATATGAAAAATTTTTATCATTTACGTGCAATTCAATGAGTTAGAAGCAGCCGGGGTTGAGAATGACTGTCAATACGTCGTGACATTTGCAGATCTATGGTCTTTTTTGGCCACCCACTTTTACACCTTTCCAAAAAGACTCGGTGCTTTCTCATGCAAGTGGCTCATTATCTGGTCATCTTTAGCTTTCTATTTGCTACAAAAAAAGAAAAAGAAAATCCAGTGTCCAAGTTTTCCATATCTTTAGATTTCGGGCTTGTAACACCTACCTAGGTGTTGAGCCTATTTATTTGGAAAGTCTTAACGTCCCTAAAAATGCCCATGGTACTTTGGTCGAAACTCTTCGCGTTTGTGAGGTTATCTGGGGTCCCTTTTTGCGGGAAGAATTTCTCCACATCTCTCCACAGGGTGTATTGTCTAACTTGAGACTTGGTTTTTGTAATATAGGTAACTTATTATCCATTCAATCAAAACTGTTGTCACATTATTCCAACCCCAGATGTCTGACGTAGGCAAACAACGGGCCAATTTTCAAAATGGCCACCTTTGGTCTTCACCACGGCCTTGAATTTTCCAACTGTAGCCGTAGCACAGGCGGGCATCTCGATCAGGTTTACCCAAAGCTTTAGTCTTGAATGGACTAAAAGGAAATGTTCGCAGGATTAAAGCCTGGAGATGAATGAAGACAATAATCCTTGCCCCAGAAATAAGAAAAGACATTTTCACAATAACTTTGGACGAGCCACGCGAAATGACAAGGAGCTCCATGTTGTTGGCAGAGCAGGGAAGTTTTAAGGCCATTTCCACAAATTTTAAATTGTCTTATAAAACTTTGTTGAAAAGGAAACATTGTCACAAAATATAGATAAATCATTTTGTTTAAACAAAAGGCGTGAAACTAAAACTAAACCAGCACGCTACACTAAAGGCAGGAAGTTTTTTTAATCCAAAAGTGTTACAATTTAGCCAAATTTCCATGTGTATGTCTCAATTTAGAAGGGCCACCCTTCAAAAAAAACATGCCCACAAAGCCCAAAATCATTGTCTATGGAGGCCTTAGACTTCGACTTAATAGTCTACTACAATTAAAACTTTACACTTGCATTTTGATACCTTGATGACATTTACAGCAGTCATTGGGAGAACTTCCTATATAATAACGAAAATTGTTAGATCTATAGAGATAAAAAAGGATAAATGGAAGAAAAGTGGTGATTGATTTTGTCAAAAAATTCCATGAATATATTCTCTCAACAATAAATTAGCCTTTCTTGTGTTATTAAGCTATTCGTACCTTACACAAGGTCATTTAGAAATGGAGAAAAAGTAAGACCCTTGTCATTAGGATTGATCCAGGGATCAACAAGGGGAGACAGACCTTGTGTTTAATGCAGCTAGGCAAGTTTAGTAATTCTATGGCCGTCTTCCATTTGATTTGTTTTGTGTTTTTCTTCACATGCTTCCCCAGACGGCGTAGGTTCGAGTCCTGTTGGTGATAGAATTGAAGCTGTCGAGAGAAATCCATACTCAGTCATGAGAACGGTGAGCCACAAACTAATTTGAAATCGATAATAATAAATCTTTAGTCCAATGCACAATACCATAAAAACTGTTCCATAAAAAAAATGAAAGAGATAATCTGCCCTTATTTGCAAAGGGTTTACTTTTGTCCAGAGGTAAGAATTTTCACCCAACACTTCAACGTATGATGACCAATTTCTACATTCCTCGATTTCGCTTGTAAAAAAACCTGCTTTGGGAAACAGCTGAGCAGCTTCTTCTTCTTTTGAGTTCCTTTACGTCTTTTTAGGAGATTCTCAAATGGCTCGAGTTGCAGCTGAAATCTATGTAAAGGCGATAGTGCTTGCATTTATTGAAATCACACTCATAAAACTTGTGTCATCGCAGAGATATCCATTCGATCATCCGGTAAGTCCGTTTTAAGAGGGTTTTAGTCACGAGAAAATATTGTTGCCCCTACACACTTTTTTTCATTCTCAATAGATTTATAACAACTGATTATCCACAAATTAGTGGACTAAATAAAAATTGTATTCACCTGATACCCTCCAGAGATTAAATCACCAAATTTGATTTTAC
This sequence comes from Tigriopus japonicus, assembly GCA_010645155.1. Classification (NCBI taxonomy): domain Eukaryota; kingdom Metazoa; phylum Arthropoda; class Copepoda; order Harpacticoida; family Harpacticidae; genus Tigriopus; species Tigriopus japonicus. The sequence goes on from CM021321.1 coordinate 4,557,491, forward strand.
TACCTCTCATCTACTTTCATTTTAACGAAAAAGGCAATCGGAGGTTTCGAGAGTTTTCTATCCAGAGGGTAGTTCCACAGATAAGTTAATTAAAGATCTCTCAATTTCGAAGGCACCCAAAAGGACCCTTTGGCGGAGAATAACTCAGTTGATGCAAGATGCAGTGCTTCATGATGAAGCTCGTAGAGGACGCCATCTGATGTGCAAGGCCACCAAATTTTGCTAAAAAATGTTGCAAAAAATGTATTTTTGGTAATTATTTTGCACTCTAGCACTTTTCTCATTAATTGCAAAAAAACTGACCTTTTCTTATACTCATATCATCTGAAAGTCTTTCTTCATAGCTTGGAATAGCAGATCCAGGGTCGGCGACCCAAGTGTAGACCTACCACGCCTTAACGCTGTCATAACTCTTGTAGTTTTCGATTGACATTTTTCAACTTTACATTTGAAGAATTCTGAAGTGTTGAGGAATAAAAGTTATTTAGTACATATCCCTGTAGGAGCCCTTGAGCATGAATAAGATCATGACATCAATGAAGTAATTGGGACAGTTGGGACAGAGGCATGCATTTGTCCCTCAAGAGAAGGAGGGCAGAATTTTGGGTTGGAGTCCATTGTTTGGTACTTCAACATGTCGCACTTTTAGGATGGGCCAAAATAGGAAGTCTGTGAGCCTCAATTAGACCTGAAACGAACACTGGTTATGTACTAGAGACGGGAAAATCCACAATTGGACCGCCGACCCTGTAAATAAATTTCATGTTGTTGCAACTGTAACAAATCCTCTCCGCGTCTTTTCATAGTTTGATTTTGCCATCTTTTTCCACGTCTTCTTGATGGGAACAAGCAATCTCTCTAGTTTTTTTTTAATTTTTGAAATTTACAGAATTTAGTAATTTTTGAAAAAAAAAATCGCAATTTTTTGTGATTACATTGTAAACAATTATTTACAAGTATCTGATGGCCCCAAAGATAAACTATATATTTTTATTGCACCTAAAGTCTTTATTTTCGGGTTGTTGCTTAACTTTGATTTTGATTGATGAACTGATCTTTTTCAAAAAAAATTTAACAGAATAAAGACTGTTCATACATTTTTTGTAAAATTTTCCCCATTTTTTTGTAATTTTGGACAAAAACTCAAGATTTTGGGAATTACATTGTAAAATGTAATTTACAACTTATTGGTGGCTCTGTTGATGAGTACATTAACACTTTCTCGTGCTTTGATTGTCAAAGCTCACAAAAATACGCTCCTTTTGACATTTGGAGGGGACAGATAACAGTGGTTTACACTGTCACTTCAGTCTGCATGCTCAGCTAGAGTCAGATAGTCTGGAGCTTGGTCTGTGGTAGTTCCAAAGGCCTTGATAGACTTTGGATGAGATTTTCGACGATAAATGGAAGACAACACAGACTATTATTGTTTAGGTGCCTAGACTGGCAAGTAACATGATTGGCATTAGCCAATTACGAGAGTTCCACACTTATCTCCCTAGATTACAAGCCTTACTCATGTTAGAAGCAAAGGAATCAAGGACTCACATTAGAATCAGCGTTCTCAATGAGCGCGGACTGTTGGCTATGCTATTGGATGGCAGATGGCTCAAGATCGTGACTTTTTATGTCATCAGCCTCTTCCAGGACCGTGTCAAGTTCTTCGTCTGGACCAAAGAAAATCCAGGAATGGAGGATCTCATCTTACCCTCTAATCTTGTGAATGATCTGAATGCCTCGCATTTCAAGCCCGGCCTTCCCATCAAGATTCTCATCCACGGATTTTCTGACAACGGCAAAACGGAATGGGTTACCAACATGAGGGATGCATTCCTGGAACATGGCGATAGTGTGGTGATTTCGGTGGATTGGAGTGCTTGGGTAGGAACCTAAAAAATGGTCGGTTAATGTCTCTTTTTTTAAACTATGAAGAGTTATGCTAGAAGCCAAGGAGGGCTAATAAAGGTCAAAAGACTTGTCAAAAAGCAGTTAACGCAAAAGTGGTCCATAAGCTCTTTCAAAGAACCAATGGGGTATGAAAAGTATGGTTCAAGAGTACTCGGCAAGGGAAGGTGGCTCTTGAGAATCTGGGAGGATATTTTTTATAATTTTAAGAGTCCCCTTTAATAGTCCTGCTTAGTTACAAAGATGATCATGGTATACTCATGGTAGGTGTGATAATTGCAATCTTGGCAATTTTGTCTTAGGGTGCCAACGATTTCCAAAACTATCATAAAACAAGCAGTGAAGCGCAACTGAAACTATACGGATGAAATGGGCCAACGAAATATGAGATAAGTTGGAAAGTTTTGCTCGCTCACTTTTTGACCCATTTTACCCTGAACTCGAAGCCATTGGTTGGTCAATTTTTTATGATGCTATTAAATTCGATTACAGGCTAACACCACTCAACATTGTTTGGCTTCAAAATTTGTAGCAAGCTTTTCTTACGCTTTGGACAATTCTATTCAATGTAGTTGGTGACACACTTTAAATAACCATAAAATAGTTTATTAAACATGATTTCTTTTGAAAAGCTTTGTTATTTACCTTTGCCCTGGACCTGGGCTTATTTTCCCTTTTTGTTTGTGTTTCCAAAAATGCAAAGATGTTTTTGGGCATTTAGATCCAAACTTGACAAGAAAAACGCAAAACACTGAGTAACAGTTCTAACTCTGAGAAATTTTGAAAGTAAAAATAAGACAAAAGGTCGGTTGCGGAGGTAGTTTTGAAGTATAGTAGAAGCATATCTAGAAGCATGAAAGAAGCATATGAGGCGAAGTAGAAGTAACCTTGATCGATAAAGTTTCGCTACATAAGCTGCGATTGAGAAACGCAGCTTATGTTGTAAAGCTTGATCGAGCATGCCTATTTCTACTCCATCTCATATGCTTCTTTTGTGTTTCTTATAAGCTGCTAGATATGCTTCTACCATACTTCAAAACTATCTCAACAACTGACCTAGAATCTACACATTTTCCAAGTCTAACAATGGACAATTCCAATGCTTTTGCTCAGGTTTGTTGTGTGAAAGGATAGTTAAAACCCAAATTGGGATCCAGATGTATTGGAAAGGACTCCTTTGAAGTTGCATTACCTTTTTTGTTTTGGATGCTAGGGTTGGAGGGTTGAATCTCCCTCGGTCAACCAAACCAGCCATCACATCGTCCAAATATTTCTGATAGGCAATTTCAAGTCCGGTATCATAATGGTTCTCCGTCTCTGGGTGCAGATATCAACGTCCAAAAGTTTCCTTTAGAAAGGTCGAGGATGAGAGTCGATCCTGGATATTGTATCATTGTAAGACACTACACTAACCACGACACCATGTGTCCTAGCGTCCTACTTTGTCAATAATCTCAGCACAATAATTCGGACAATCTTTAGTGTGGACATGGGATCTTTTATTTCAGGCTGGCACTAACATTTTCACGTACCCTTCAGCAGCTTTTCACGCCAAAAAGGCCGCCAGCGTGGCCAAGCTTCTCTTGGATGGTTTGATTGATCTAGGAGCGTTCTTTGATGATATCCACGTAATTGGTTTCAGTCTCGGTGCTCACGTAGCAGGATATTTGGGTCAAAAGGTCAAGGGTCAGTTGCCTCGAGTTACTGGTTTAGATCCAGCAGGTAAGCTGAAAACAATGCTATTGATGCCCTCTTAATGAGCGTTTTACTTGAAGGCTGTTATGTTAATATTGTTGATAGGGCCATTAGAGCTTTGGAACCATCCTTTGGCATCAAAGAAAATTGTAAATTGATCAAAAAAGTTTAACAAATCCTGTTTTAGGGTTGTCTTTGGTTAGCATGTGCTCATGTATATGAGCAAACACGAATTTGAGTTTAATTTGGAACCCTGCTTAGAAGTCACAAAAGTTGGGGATGCCTTGCCTTTCAGTGCTCTTTAAAGAAAAAAAAGGTTTTATGAAGACTGGTAGGCAGAGGGGAATATGATTTCACATGGGTAAATTGGCAACCCTGGCACCAAGTCTGATCACTAGGGACGGGCAGAAAGTGCAAATAATCTTACCCTTTTAGTTACCAAAAGTTGCAAAAAAATGTGCCCAAAAGTGCAAAACAAAGTGCAGAAAAATGTTGAAAGTGCAAATAAATGTCAAAAAAGAGCAAATAGATGTCGAAAAAAGAGCAAATAAGTGTCAAAAAAGAGCAAATAAATGTAAAAAAAGTGCAAATAAATGTGGAAAAGAGCAAATAACTTGAATTTGGACTTAAAACGTCATTCATGGAGTACCCACGGCTCCTAATTGAGCAAGAAAAGTCATTTACAAGTTCTAAAGACATTTTAGACCAGTTTGAGGTGAAGAGACAATGCCGCACAAGTAATAGAGTTCTATTAACAAGGTCACTAGCAAAAAGGATGTAGAGTCATGAAAAATACTCTAGTCAACATTTTTCTGAATTTTTTCATTCCTAAGGTAGTCTCGTGGATGTATGTACCTAAAATATTGTCGAAATATATTTAGTAATTGTTTTATATGGCTTTACATCACTCCAATTTTGTCCTTCAAAAATAGACATGCAAAATTGAACAGAAAAATACCCACGTGTGCCTAACAATTAGATCAAAGAAAATAGTCATAAATGTGTTTTAAGCATGTTTTAGTGGCATTACTTCAATATTTGACCCATGGCCTAATTACCAGAACTCAATTTCAAATGTGGCATTCATTGTCTCATCACATCAAAACTGTTCTCAAATACTTTTGGACATCTCTTCGAGTCATTCGGTATTCGAGTAATATCTTCGAGTCAATTAAACAATGTGTACTGCTACATTGATGTATCCTTAGCTTGATGATTTTAAGTTTATAACGGACGGCCCTTTTTAGAAATAGCGATCTTTGTAGGCAGCAAACCTAATTCTGCAATCTATATTGTTAGTAGATCCTTCCATTACCAAAACATGAGTTTCTTTAGGTTTGCTATTTGTTGGTTGCATGCAATGAGATTCTTTTGTCTAATCTTTAGTTTAGTAAACAGGATGTTATAGTTAAAGCAAGATGGTGAATAAAGTGTGAGGTTTGCGTCTGAAATGCACATATTTCTTCAAGGTGCTAAGAATGGTTGATTGCAAATGCAAGCTTTTTCGACTAGTTCAAAATTTGATCTTGAAACTAAAAATTCTTTCAAAAGCCACTACATTTTCTTAACAATTTGTCAATTTTGGCCAAAAACGTAAATAAAAAGTGCAAACAAAGGTGAAAAGTGCAAAAAGGCGGAAAAATGGGTTTATGTTACCAAAAATCTTTTTACCATATTTGCCCGTCCCTACTGATCACTACAAAATCTACAAAGAAGAAGCACCATTGACTTCTATTAATACTGTACCGAGTGTAAGCCTAAAAATGTGTCTCCAGGGTCTCCAGTCGCCAACTGTTGAGCGGACAAAAGTGCGGGAACATTTGAAATTTGTGACCAGGCAAATGTCAACCATGCAAGTGATGAGTCAAATGAGGAATTCAGTAATGTTTTTGGGTCATGGTCATTCTTTGTTCTTGCTAGTGGTCACTTTCTTGAAAGAACCGAAGACGTCACTAGGTGACCATGCCATGGATATGAATACTACAACTAGGAACTTTTTTGACAATACGTTGAATGCTGACCAATCACCAGCGTGAATCATTGCATGAGCAAGCATCCAAATTTTAGAAAAGAACTGCTACTACCAAACTTGAGAATTCTGATTTTAATTGATTGATTTATACTTCTTGTTTCCTGATGGCAACTGCAAGCCATTGATTGGGTACATGTTTTAAATTCAAGTTTAAATTCCAGTCAAGAAAAACCTAACATAATACAAAGTCCGCTAAATATGTTTGGTACATTTAAGAAATTGCATAAAGACAAATGTTTCCATTGCTTATTAAATTCACTATACATAGTCTCAAATTGCGAAAGCTGATCATTTTTCGATTAATTTTACAGCGCCACTTTTTACTTTCACCAAGAATCGAATAAACAGAAGATCAGCCAAGTTCGTGGACATTATTCATACTGCAGGGGAATTCACATCCTTGGAGAGTCCCTTGGGTCACGCAGATTTCTATCCCAATGGAGGGGTTCACCCTCAACCCGGCTGTGAGAATGATCGTTCCTTGGACCACAAGTGCTCGCATTTCAGAGCATATAAATTTTACACCGAAAGTATCGGTCATCCAACCTCTTTCAAGTCGTTGTGAGTTTGAAGAACTATCTATGCTGAATCATTGCTTTTGAATTTCTAATCCATCGTTTTAGGTCTTGTCAAAATTGGATCGATTTTGAGTTTGAACAGTGTGACGCGCAATCGGTGAATTACATGGGAGATTTCGCCGATCACAGAGTTCATGGCAAATTTTACTTGGCTACCAATGCAGAGCCTCCGTATTCCAAAAATATTTCCGCAATGTTTTCCAACCAAAGTCATTTCTTGAGCGCTAAAACGTCCCCAGACAACACTCCCAGGTCAGAATTCTCATGGACATTTTTGTTTCAAATGTTTTCGTGGTTAGATGGATAACTGCAAATTCGATCGTGACAAGCTTAGTTAAAGGTAATTTGTACGTAAGGTACATTTGAATACTACTTTGCATATTTCTCAAACAATGCTAATGCTTGAATAAATATAATCCCAGGCAAAACTTCCTCAATTTTTTATATTAAGGTTTATTGCGAGCATTTATTTACTCATTGGATACAATATTTTTATTTTTGTTGATCGTTCTCAGGAAACATGTTTGGGATGGAATCAGGACAACTTGATTCGTCGAAAACACGTGAACAAGAGAAGAGATACATACAGCTTTTAATGTAGTTGAAACGCTTCCTCCGATCATTTAGACTTGACGAGGGCAGCAATTAATGCAATTCTACTTCTAGTTCTATTCAAATCCTTATCAAGCCAGATAAATGTCTTTTCCTTTAAAAACTGTGTTATGTGTGTCGGGAGTATCCACCAAGATATTCAAAGGAATAGAACCTATATATTTGAGAATAAAATATCGATGTCGAACAATCGAGAATTAAAAGAGCACTGAGAGCAAGATATTTTATCAAAAGTTCGATAAGGAATCATGTCGGAAAATCGAGCTCAAAATACACAAAACCTTGATTATACTACAAAAACCATCATACGAACATTCCGTTTTTGAATCAGTACAATGCCCAAAATATGTTACACACTAGAGCACTACAATAAAAGAGAACAATAATACCTAACGTCCTCTGGTTGATTCTGTTGCGATATAATTTCAATAAAACAATTTCACTAACCTACACTAGTACACTCATTTTGCTAGTAGTGGGCGTTCTCTTCATAGAAGGTGACATCACATACTACTGTAGGCTTATCCACTTTACCGCTTGACCACTTTCTCATATGCTCCAGACAATCGATGCTTAGAAATATAATCCACACGAAACCCAATTAGTTTGTTCATAAAAACAAGCATTAATGAGACTATCCGTTATATATTAGACACTCTGTCTCTGTAACAGTATTCAAGAAGAACTGAATTTCATGGAGGGGGAGGCTCATGATGGATGAACTTTCAGCTTCAGCTTCGGCAGCTCGAATGCCGTAATAAAAAAGTTATTTCTCCTGAAATTTATGTACTGAAGAGGGCATAAAGAATGATTGAGTTCGACAAATTTGCAATGAGCTTTAAGAGAGGTTCATTTTTGGCTCCAACTTCTTTTGGCTTCTGAAAATTTAAATTATGTAGTCTACCCAATAACTGCAAGACCTCATTTGCACAAAAATTTATTGTTTTGTTCCTACTTGTGTTTATTGGAAATCATAAATATAATCGCTAGATTCCCACTCCATGAAATTCACTGCTTCTTGCATTATTCAAAGCTCTTTCCAGCGCAAAGAAGAAAACTCCAAAATACGGAAAATCCTAAAAATTATTTCGTAAGTCATGAAGGCCAACCAGAATCAACCACAGACCAGAAATGGCATTTTAGAAAATAAAATGTCCAAAGGGCTGTCGCATTTAAACGGTATTTTGAATCAACAGTGTATTCGAATTCTTTTTGATGATGCCATTTGAAAACAGTCAAATTGTTTCAACAACTGACAAAAAAACTTAGATTGGAATTAGGCTACGATTTCACGTTTGAAGGAGTGTTCTTGTAGTGCAAACGTCTCCTTGACCTTGGTCACATTATGGTGGGCTCCACGCACTTTAGAACGAAGTGTCCAAGGCCAACTCGTGATGCCTGATCTTTACCAAGAGGCCCTTGACAAGAGTTCAGTTGTCTTTGGATAGTGATCAAGAGCACCTGACAATGATTTTTTCTCCTCTACTTCTGGTTTCAACCGTGCTTGTCACACAAGGATTGGCCCAAAACTATCAACCTCCACCATATCAGTCTTACCAACAACCATCAGAACAACAGGAACCTTATCAATCCTATCAACCATCAGAACAACAGGAACCTTATTATCCACCATTGGCTCAAGTACCTCAACCCTCAATCTCCTGTTGTCGATCTAATTTTCCCGGTGAGACACTTACTTACGAACTTCTTTATGGGAGTCTATCCGTAGCTATTTTGCTTTGACTTAAGTTGGCTAATCGATGTCACAAGATCTGAAGGTGTCCAGAATTAGGCTCTTGGAAACGAAGGGGACTATTCTCGGTTCATTGTTTATTTTCCTCTCTAAAGGCGATATGTTTTGACTGTTTAGAAGTGAAGAGTGAAAAATCAAAAGCTCTTTCAGCCGGCAACTTTGGCGACAAAAGGTGATTCTGTCTTAAAAGTGTCAAGGAAAGAAGACATTTTATGTTTTTAACGTCATGACGCAAAGAAGCAGAGTGTCCTTCCGCTGAGAGCAAAACTATTGGGGGGTTTTCAAATCTTTTTTCGGCACTCTTTGCTTTAAGACTGAGATACACGCAAAGCAGATAGGAGTCGCATTTGCTTCACGTTTAAAACAGAATTTCACGTAATTTGAGTTTCTGACAGGGTTTTTGCCCTATAAATAATGGAGTTTTGGAGAAAAAATTGGAGAAAAATATCCCTTGTTTCTTTTCATTGTCAATTGGCCCTGTGTCAAATACTTTTAAAATGTAATTAATCACAATTACATTTCCTCTGGTCTCAAAAGTAATTAATTACAATTACATTATTTTTCAAACCCAACTGAAACTCCTTTCTTTTCAAGTGAAAAATGTGTGAAGAGCATCAAACACTTGGGAACTTTGGGTGAATCAATTATCGTACTGAAAAAAATATATGGGAAGACGGCAGAAAACCTGAGAAATGTTTAATCCCAAAACTTCTTGCGCAAGTGAAAATGTAATTGTAACTTGTAATTAAAAAATGACAATTCAAATGGTTCCAAAAAGTCTTAGTAATTTTGATGTTTTCTCATGATGTAAGGTGCATGCCTTTTTTTGACGAAAAAGGGTCAAAAAGGTTGTACTTTCAAAGTTTCCCGTAGAACAAATGATTTTTGGAAGTATTGAGGGGCATCAACTTGCATCGACATGACTTGATCTTTTTCCATTTTCAGAGGAATATGGCTCTTGTCGAAATAATGAGGATTGCCAACTAAAGGCCCAACCTTATTGTTCCGGATTTGGATACTGCACACAGATCAAACAGTATGGTGCCAATGGATGCAAACCATGCTAGAGTTGTCGATTGGTTTGATTTGTTTTATAATTCCATTCCCTTGTACGAAAACTTGAGTTATCAATAAAATTAATCCTTATACCTTAGTTGCCCCTAAGAACGCTGTTTGCAGACATTAACAAACTTTATGAGTCTGGGAAATCTTAAGCAGATTGTTGAATAAAATTATGTTGTGACGTCAAGCTATCCTTCTATGGCAGGGGTCGGCAACCGGTGGGCCGCGGCCCAAATGTGGGCTCAAGGGTGGTCGTTGGTGGGCCCAGGAGCTACGGAGAAAGTCCAAAATAGTGGGCCCGAGAACCATCCATGGTACTGTACCTATGGACCCAAAGTTCCTTAATCGCTAATTTGTGGGCCCCTGAACCTACCAAAGTCTGTTTGGTGGGCCCCTGATAATATGAATCAAATTTCATGGGCCTTGACCCAAAAGTGGTTGCCGACCGCTGCTCTATGGCATCATCCTTTAAACTACAGGGTGCACCACTTAAATCGCACATGAATAAATGATATTTTGATGACCTAAGCCCTCATGGGGTTTGAGTAGTTTTGAGGAGCCGTCGAATCAAAAAGCACTTGTTTCAAATGATGTTAATTGCAACAATATTTAACATATCTATTTCTAAGCTATTCGACATTGAAGCCCTTGTTTTAAACCACGGTCTTGAATCTCCTCTCTGCACATGACCATATGAGCCGCACTTGCTGTGCTGCAATTTTAGCCCATGCAGCTTTAAAGGCTGCAGCCAAGGAAGCCATTTTTTAGACCTTTACTCCCCACCTTCTTCTCCACAATGGTCTCACAAGTAAAGTTCTTGGATTAAGATCTGAAGAGGCCTTGAAGCAATGGTCCTCACAGACGGTCCTTGGATAACCAATCTTTTTACGGGCATCTTTCTTGGTTGCCTTTTTTCTTGGTGAAACAGTGGAAGTCTCCAAATCCCCTCAAAATAATGACAAGTGCCCTATGAGCTGGATTTGGGGGTCTTCGCGCTAAAATTGAAATTTGTACAGTTGATAGTTGCCGAACGAGAACATCAGCTGGACTAACTCCTCGAAACCTTTCTCAAGACTTTATGCTCCACAAAAAAATATTCCGGGCCATAATCATTATAGATGGGTTCAAATAGCTCATGATCAGCTCCATATCAAATCTGAGGTTGGGTCAATTTTATTCGAAGAATGTTGGGGCACAATAAAAGTAAAAATCGCATCATCACACGGAGTATAAAACCGGTTGGTGGCCACGAGGGACTTTCAGTTGTTCATCTTGCCAATAACTCTTATGACCTTACTGTGGAGAAAGGCTGTACTTTTCATCACATGTTTATAGCTTCTTACATTGCCGAATTGATTTTTTAGGTCCATTTTCGCTGATTTTTTCCGTATCTTTTTACTCTTATTTCAAAAAGACACTTACATTATAAGAAATGTGAAAATATGCATCCCTCAAAATGAACCTGAACTTTCACTAGAACGAGGACAACTAGACAAAGAAATTAGGAATAGGATTGGTGGTAAAAGTAAAAATTCTAACCTTCAATTGGGAATTGGGCTCCATTCTAAATGTTTTAAAAGATGTGACTCTCCACTTCTATATTAGAGAGCAACCAACTTACAATGTTTATTGATTTCTAAACTTGACATGTATCTCTAACAATATGATTCAGTCTTAAGGCTTTAAGCCCCTATACAATACAAAAAAGGAGAAAACTATCTAAAGAATTGTACAACGAGAAGAGGGCTTTGTCAGCTCAACAGCCGCTTGTCGGGTCCGTATGCTCGGGTTATGTTTGTCTAATAGGTCCATTTGAAATTTGCTCGTGATCTCCTCCAAGCTCTTTTGTACCACCTTATCTTTCCCAGGATATGACACGGACTTCACCTTCAGATCTCCCGTCAGCAAGTCATCCATGGCTGATCTCAAAGTCAGTCTCTTGCCATCGTTTTCCACCAATTCATAGATCGGCAATAGTGTGAGATCCGTCGTCAACACGGCCGGTTTAATGGCCAGAGACTGTTCCCATTGGTGTAGAATGTCCGCGTTGATATTGTCCAAAGAAGGCATTTGGTAGTTGGTGTCGCCTCCGTTCCAATTAACGGAGGACGACGACATGCTCATGGACTCTGAGGCCATTTGAGCTATCCCTTTGTCCATGCCAAAACTGAGACTAGATTTGGGACCTGGTGTGCCCGTGCCAATGGAATGCAACATGCCCGAGATCTTCAGCCGAGCGGCAATGAGATTGTTGATTCCATCTGACTCTTCACTTTGAAGACATGAGATCTGAACCTCCATAGAACCACCTGCATACGATTGGACCACCACATATTGGCCCCAGTTATTGAAGAAATCACGAATATCGCGAATAGCTCGAACATTGGCCTTGTCATACACGTCTGGGATAGTTTTCAGAGCCTTTTGGAAGCTCTGAGAGAACTGAAGGAGGCTTTTATCTTCCAAGTCGGTCAAGGTCAATTGGAAGAGACGTTTCTCTAGTAAATAGGAGTACTGTTGCATGGAGGACATTCCAGTTCCAACTTTGGAACGCGTGAATCCTCCTCGGTTCTTCATGTGGAAGATCTGTGTGTCTACCGTGTCCAAAGAGACTTGCAAGTCACTCAACCTTCGTCGAACATATTCATCCTCACTTTGGAAGTCCTCCATGAAGGTGGATGTCTGTCGTGCCACATTTAAGATGACTCCATTGGGAACCTGGATCCCGTATTCGGCGTCGGAATACTCTCCTTGAAAATCGAATATATTCCGGGCCTTGATCTCGTCATGAATGATATCATAGCCTCGACCCATACAAGACACTACTGGGGGTCTTCGCTTCTCTTCCTTCACCCCAAAGATCTCTCCCAACATTTTGATGTGAAGCCGAGTTAGGTTCTCAGGAATGGGCATATTTTGCTTAATACTCCCAACGGAATGAGCCACCAGTTGTTCTTCAGTGGTGATCTTGAGTTGTGACATTAAAATCACACTCAATCGGTAAGCTTCCAGGGCATCCATTTCATCAATCGTTCCGTTCTTTCGCTGGATTCGTATCCACACTTGGATTTTGGCCTTAATATCATTGTCGCTCTCCTCTGTAATGCATTGAAAAAGTCGTTGTGGAACGAAAACCGGGCTTTCTTGACGAAAAGATAAGGTTGCCAATCTTGTATTCAAGGTGATCGCGGTTGGCTTATTCGGGTCTTACCTTGAGCTTCGGTGAGACCATAATCCTTTTTGAGGAGGGTCAGCATTTGCTCCTCGGTTGGTCCAAATTTATCTCGGTCCCTTTTGGCATTTTTGGCCGAAAATGAGACGGAAATCTCAACTGGACCGTCATAGCGGCTCTGTAAAAATTTCAAGGTAATCGTGAATGGGAAGAAGGGTCTAGAAAATGCATAATCGCAAGATATTGTATTCATTGACATGCATTGTGTTGAGATCACGGAGATGTCACTATGAGAACATGTTGTTTACTCAAGCAACCTCTACGCATTTAAGACATTAAGAATCGCTATTTGCCTTTCGTAACTGAAAATGTCTGATAGATTAAATCATTTCAAATAGAGTTTGCCGGGTAATACAGAAGAAGTTTAGCAACTGTGAAAGCAAAAATTGCGGAAGAAGCATTATGAATGGGGGGATACCACTAACAGGGTTGTTAACATCATTAGCTAACGCCCTCCATGTATGCTTCTTCTGTACTTCTTTTTAATCTGCATTGTTTGCACCAAGCTTGCTTCACACAACTTTATATTATATCATGAGTTGATAAACTTGCTTTATTGAAAAATTTGAGTCTCATCAGAACATTCTCTGCACTTATTCAATCAACCTTTGTGTTCATTCTGTCCTCATGCTGACTTTAGATGGCGCCCCTTTTACTTCATTTTTTGCTTTAAGGGTGTCAAAGATTGAAATTTGGATCAGTGTGATAAGCTACTAAGTTTAGGAATTTTTAGCGTGAGGAATACAGCTGATCTTCTTATTTTCTACCGAACATTTTACCGCAAAGGTCTCTAAAAACTAGTAACTATTCCTTTTTAATTTTGATGTTAGGACCCTTCATTGTTTAGCGTCATCTAACGTCAGTTTTGTAAATTTGTTAGTTGACGCCATCTCTGGTGAGTTTGAGGACAAAAAAAAGTAAGCAAAATACCAGGGTCCACTGTGACCACTACTTTGTTCACAAATGACCTACATTTTGGTAGCCAAATAAAGAAATCGAAGATGTATTTTTTGGGGTTACTTCTTGGGCAATGTTTGCAAATCCTTTAAATAGAAGTATGTTTACCTAGATGAGGCTTACAAAACGTTTATGAATGAAAACGACCGAAAGTGGAAACCTTTTTAGCGATGTTGTCATGAAATATGGAAGCACTTTGTTCAATTTTGCATCTCTAAAACGAAGTAGAAATAGTGCACGGATTTGAAATGAAACTCCTGGTTCAGGAAACTAAAAATATTTTCTCAGCAAAATGTTGAATTAAAGTTGCTCCTTCCTCCCAATTCTTGACAAAGTACTTCAATTCTGATTTGAATCCCTTGTGTGACCACTTGACCGATGCTTCCTACTTTCAAAAGGCCAAGTTCAGCAATAGTGTACTTACTTTGAAGAGCGTATTGATGGTGTGAAGAGCTAAATTGTCTCCATTCGATTTGAGCAAGTCAGCAATAGCTTTGTAGAGGTTGAAGATCTGTTTTGTTCCATCTGGCAAAAGGGTCCACTCGCCGTCGACCTCAAGGCTGTGACCTTCTTCGTCCTCATCGTCAGTTTCCTCATCAGCTGTGCTGAGGTAATCTCCTTGGCTCTGGTAGTGGTTCTCCACCCAAACCACTTCAGGCGACACTTCCAACGTCAGTTCCACTATAAAGAAATTAAAGGACGATCAGGTATTGACGTCAAATAAAGGCCAAAGTTGTCTTTGTCTCTCACCAAGATTCTTGATTTTCTTGGACTTTGTCTTCAGTTGGTTATGCCACTTCCTCGGGTTGCTGGGATTTCCAAACGACATTACATTGGTCAGCACTACCAAGACATTGTTTCGTTTGGTGTCCACAATGTCCATGGCCTTGATGGCCATGAGGCATTTGGAGAAATTGGAGTTTTGTCCTTCAAATCGCTTCTCAGTGGCTCGAATAAGTAGCAGAATGATGTTGGGAAACAGTTTGGCATCGTCTTTCCCGCTCAAACTTTGAAGTGCCGGGTGATTGAAGAGCATGTCGTGAATGGAGGCCAGATTGCAAGCATCTTGTTCGATTCCGTCAGTGTCGTTAAATCCTGGAGTATCAATAACGCCCAAAGTCAGGTCTTTCACCCCCAATTCGATGTCATCTTCTTTAAGTATATATTCGGTGGTTCCACGAGTCTCCGATTTGGTTGCAGACGTCAAGGCAACATTGGCACCAAATAGATGGTTGATGGTCGATGATTTGCCCACACCGGTCTCTCCCAAAACAATGAGACTGGTATGAAAGGCACTCCGATTGATACAATGAGAATCATACGCATAGGAGAGGATTTGTGCTCGTCGAATCTCGTCCCCCGTTCTCATTTTCTCCCTGAGAAAGGCCATGGCTCCTTTGTTCTGAGGGTTGATTTTTCGCCATTCCCGATAGAACCCCACGTACGTTTTGGGCAAAGGCTGAAGCTCCATACTAAAGATGGGCTCATCATAAGTGGGCTTATAGCTGGAAATTAACATATTTTGCACTTTAACCTCAAGTCGGGATAGAGCGATAGAACAAATAGCAAACCCATGCCAAGGTTCTTACAGTTGCAAGGAGAGCTTCCGTAACCGCGAAACCAATTTGGGCTGAGGATCCATTTTGATCGAGTTCCCAGGAGTTACTACTGTACTGCTGTAGACAAGACTTACCTGAATCCAAGGCCGATTCCTGGAGGCGGACGATGCATCTTGTGAGCTTCAAAAATGTTCTGCACAAATAGCGCTTCAGCAGGGCTCGAACGCGGAGATAATGAGTTCTTCACCCCCTGGCCCAGTCTCGACTGACATCTTTGTTGGACTTTAGACAACCTCTCTTGGTCAGGTTTGTTGTCTAATGGACGTGAAAGGGTTTCTTGAAGAGTCATTGGGAACGTCTTTTTGTGGTGTCAATCCGAATCCATCCGACTCTTGGATGATAGTCACTGCTTGTCAACTTGCATCGAGGGGATTTAGGAGTAGATTAATCAAGCTTTCGCCATCCGACGTTATCTGAAATTGCCCCAACAGGATTCTGTAGAGCCGGATAGTTTCCCTTGTCCAAAGAGCACAAACACCTTGTATTATCGGAGCCGCAAACCCGGAAAACGATAAGATTACGTCCCTGGAACCAAGGTTCGACAACATGTTGAACCAGGTGTGGACTTGATTTGGGGTCTGGGTGAAAGGTAAAAATGATGAGGACAAGTCAATTTTGGCATCCCTTAGGTTGTCCATCACGGATCGCTTCATGTACGGACAAAGGAATTAACATGCCGCCGTCACTTTGAGCGAGCCAAAGATAAGAAGAAATCAGCGACAAGCCCCATATTTATCAAAACTCTCTTTGTAGAGCAGACACAGCAACAAGGATTTCTTGATACATCTCGCATGCTAGTGTCATTGCAACACTTTTTGTACCTAAGATGGGCACATTGACCGTCTCATTTTAAAAGATGATAATGATAACAATTGCTATTTTACGATAGTGATGAGTCGAAAGTTTCATCAAGTTCAGTCAATTGCTTGCGGGGAAAAAGGGATTCAGATACCAACACATCAAAATAAAGTTGCAAAAACATGCACTAGATAATTCTGATAGGATTTTTATTTATTTCCCTGTAACCTTGGATACAACATGAATAAACCTACATCGCTCTAAATCCTGACCAAACTGGATTATTTCAATTCATTGGAGGAATGACGTCATTACGATGAATGTTCATTGTTTTAAAATGTTATAAAAATGATGCCAAACAAGAGGTTATGTCAAGTTCACCCTCGAAAATTTTGATTGTTCCTAAAATCTCTTTTTGAAAAAAACTTTTAAAGATCAAGAGGTAGCTTGTTGCTTTTCCTGCTCTTTATTCTAGTTAAATCATATTGTTGTAGTAAAACTAGTTCTGTGGTGAAACGTAATTTGTGAGCTTTTCAGTTTTGCTTAAAGATTAGAAGATTCTAAGATGATAGAAAGCCACATGACATTGGAATATCCTCATGAGCAGGGCTAAAAAAAGTTTCAAAATGAAACTTGCAACAAAATAAGTAAACTTTTGGTGATATTTTGTCAAATTTAGCAGCTCCTAATTTTTTTCGCTACAAATCGCAACTTGTCAAGTTTATTCTAACCTTTATCTTTGATATTCAATAGAAAATTGTTTAATTTGAAAATTTAAAAGCTTTTTGGATAATTTTTTAACTAGTAGTGAAAAGCCACACTGAAGCATCTGTATCTAAAAATCTTATCATTTTATAAATCAAATTTTAAAATTCACTTTTTTTGTCTAACCATCGCAAACTCCACAAAAGAGACATTTTTGCAAATTGTCGCAACTTTTTTATCAACTTTCGTCAAATTGAATACAACGTTTGACAAAGATAATTGCAACTTTTGATACTCAAGAGCTGCAACGGTTGACCAAAAAAAAGCAATTCACAGCGTTTAATTGAGCTGGTTAAGTCAATTTTAGGTTCCAAAGACATTTGGGACCAGTTTTGAGGTGAAGAGACAATGCCACATATGTTACCTAGTTCATTTAATTAGGTCACGGGCCAAAAATTGATATAATGCCACTTAAAACTTGCTTAAAAACAAATTTATGAAAATTTTCCTTTGGATAATTCTTAGGCACACTTAGTTCGGTAATGATTCAAAATATTGGTTTTCATTTAGTCGTTCAATTTTCAATGGCTATTCTCGAACACAATTCTCGAAGGACACAATCGGACTTTTGCTCACCCAAATTCGACGAAGGACTCAATAGATTAAATCAATATTTCGGGTTCAGGCAACAATGAGACCGTCTCAGGAATAGGTGATAAGAAAAATTAAGAAAAGTGTTTTTAAACAAGTTTTAAGTGAAATTATATCAAGTTTTGGCCCGTGACCTAATTAACCGATCTTGACTCCATATGCGGGATTGTTTTCTCACTCCAAAAAGGTCTCAAATGTCTTTGGAACTTAAAAATGACTTTTCCAGCTCAATTAAACGCCGTGTTACCCGTTGTTTTTCCAATGATAATTTCATGTCCAGAATCAGACTGGATTTCCGTTGATAATCAAATTGGCGAGGGAACCTGGGACCACCCTGATATGCCTTCTTCCGTCAATGAGTTCCCAGCCTTCGCCGTTACATATAATTATGTCATAATTGCTAAACGATCCCTTTTTTAACCTCGGGGCTATGTCAGGATTGCTCTCTTAAATCATTTGGCAAAGCATTTTTTTAAGACGTTGCTGACTTCAACCACAACTGCTTTTCAATATCCTTTTTTGAGTTAGGGGAGTTGGGGAACCTATAATTCAGAAAAAGGGCACATCAAATTATTGACTTATTTTAACGGAGCTACTGTACTTGCTAATTTGCGTGTTGCGACATCCATTATCCAAAGGATGGTCAGCAAAATGAATCAAACAAATTAAAAACCTGTCTGATGCTCTAATATTGGTTTTCCAAATGCAAACATAAGCAAATGAAATCAATTAGGCAAAGTTTTTGATGAGCAACAAACTTTGAAGCATTCATTCTCGTCGAATGGTTTGTGGCTTCTTTCGTTATTGGACTAAAAAAAGAATATTGGACCTCACTCCATATTTGGGGACCTTCATACAACATCCATCCGTTAGGTTTGAAATTAGCTTATTGCTCCATGTTCCATTCTTCTACGTTCTGGAAGGGTCTGTTGCCCTGAATGATTCCCTCTTTTGTCCAACCAAAATTCCATGAAAAATTCTCAACAAGCTTTGCGGCCCTGCTTAAAGACCTGTTTTGGCCTCCAAACGTATATGGTCACACTCTCAAAACTGATTTGACCATACGACTACCTCATACTCACACCCTTGTTGGCACCCTAAACAAGTACTGTAGTTGAGATTAACTCATTTGCCTAATACAAAAATGTTCCAGAAAAGAGGGGACTAGTTCCGTTTTTTCTGGCTTGTGTTCCAAACGAGTGCTCATGTCTGAATGAATGACAATAGGTCATAGCTATAAGAGGCTCGAGGATGCTCCACATTGTGGACAGTCTGGTTTTGAGCTCCTTCTGTGCTTCTAATAAGAATAGAGATAATCATGACAATGACTCGGATTCCAACTAGAAAGGCCAGACAAAAAAGCACTTCAGTTTAATCAAGTCGTTCATTAGTTTGTTTACGTCCCGAATCAAAGAACACTCTGGTGTCAAAACAGTCTTCTATCTTGGAACCATCCCAAAATGGTCCATTCAACATGGAACATCGTCCCATTTTACCTGATGGTCCTGCCCTTACTTACTCATCAATATGAATTCTTGGATAAGGGTTACGCCCCAATCTTCTCCGAGATTCTGTCCCCATCTTTGACTTTGAATTGGCAAGTTGATTATGAAGGAAGAACGGTCCATTTCGAGGTTGAACATGCCTTCAATCAAGGTGGATCCGAGAGTGGTAAGTTAAGACTGGTATGCTTGAAATAAACGAATGTGTTCTTTTTAACCAAGTGAGGAGATATAAACCTTTTCTTTTGTTTTGAAGACCCAAGCATCGGGTTTCGGATCGGGTACAATGGTGCCATATTTTGAATCGGGAAAGTACGATCTACAAAACCTCAAACTGTTAAAAGGGACCATGGTGACAAGTGACGTATTGTAGCAATAGCTCAACTCAATCACTAAATCCCTTAAGTAATCTTGGGCTTCATCTCCCCAAAGGGCCAAAACTTTTAAGGATTTTAAATTCTAATATGAGACAGGGCTCTTTTTGAGCAAGGGTTTGTAAATTGAATGAAAATTAACTAAAACCGGATATGCAATGTTTCGGGGCTCCTTTGGAACTTTGGTTTAAGAGAAAATTTAAGCTCGAAAAACATACGTCTATCTGCAAATCATATGAAACATTTGTTTTTATTCGTGTATTAACCCTGTAGCTTGGATAAAGCAAAAAAATCTGACAGTAAAAAAATCCCAAAATTATTAACGCTCTGTTTACAAAATTTCCCCATTACAAGACAAGTAGTTGAAAATGGAACTAAGAGTAGTGCGTTATTTCTAACATTTTAAGTCTATCGCTAGGTTGGTCATTTGCACCGGGTTTTGGATAACGTAAATGGTTCTCTGTTTTGAAGCAGCTGCGTTTTTAATGGCAGAATTATTTATCAACACTTGTTTAAGGAATCGTTTGAAATTTGGAAAACAAAATAATTATTTGTGGAAACGGAGAATCGGTTAAAATCTTGAACTAATTTTGACACACGTACATTTTTGCGATTATTCTCATGTCATGAAAATTGTGACGAAACTGCAAATGAATTGAAAAAAAAACATCAGCTATTAGGAATCCATATATGCTATTTATAAAAAGGTTCTCTCAAAAGAATTTTGAACATGCAAGCAAGTACTACGAGTTTGTGATTTATCAGTTCAATATCTTTCGTTGCCTTTTCTTTTCATACTTTTGGACAAACAGGGCACTCGCATATAGGTCGGTCAAAATTCTGATTTTTTCCCATAGATTGGATCGCGATTGGATTTTCTGATTACGGTGAATTAGCCAAGGCCGACCTTTGCGTGGCCATGATGGATTGGAATGGCGATTTATCCATGCACGTAAGGCTTTTATCTCCATTTGATGTCTCTAGGGGATGCTTAAACTCTATTTGAGTTGCCTTCTAGGATGTAAACGTGGATGAACTAACTCGGGTCCATTTGGACCAAGAGCAAAACTGTCTGGATTTTCAACACAAACTTTTTGGCGATGGTTTAGTTTATGGTTTCTCCAGAAGCTTCGACACATGTGATCCTGAAGACTACATCATAGAGGTATTTGTGGTTATCAATAATTAGAGTTAAAGACATAAATTAAAGAAAAAATCATACTCCGCCCCAAAGGGTTTTATGTCATGGTGGCAAGTTTCTGGGAACTTCAACGCAACCAAAATGTGATACAAAAAGACCATGATCTACAAAGCAATGTCTTGGCAATAGGACATGACTTCATATGAGTTTATGTTAAGGGCACTTGAAATTGAAAGGGTTTCTGGTTGAATTTCAAGGATGGAACAACCCACATCGTTTGGGCCATGGGTCGTGGTCCTATTGAGTCTGTCAAAGGACTTTCTCTCGATTCTGCTCTCAATGGTAATTTCAAAGCTCAGTAGCTTTGCAAAGAACTGGGTTGCAGACACTGGATTTGAAATAATTGCGTGTGATTTTCTTTGAATTGATTAGGTATGCTCCGCACCCGATTATTGAAGGTCCCAGATGTTCCCGAACTTCCGGCAGATGAACAAACCCTCGACTTTTTTCACGAGATCGAGATCCCATCAGATGACACCACATATTGGTGCTCAGTTCATCGCCTCCCACCAGAGTTGATTCAAAAACATCATGTTATTCAGGTACTTCTTCGTGAGATTTGCATTCCGTTCCAGACAATGAATGACGCTAATTTTACCGTCGTGTAGTATGAACCCATCAAGAGCGAAGGCAATGAGCATATCCTTCATCACATGGAAGTGTTCCATTGCGATGCTTCTCCTGATGAGGAATTTCCTCTTTGGCAAGGACCTTGCGGAGACGACCAAGCACCTCAACAACTGCAAAAGTGCAAAAAGGTCCTGGCTGCTTGGGCCATTGGAGCTGGACCATTCACATATCCTGAGGTAATAATTAACCTCTAGTTAACAATACCTTTTGGTTCATGGCCATCACCAAATATTTTGTGTAATCACTAATATCAGAACGCCGGTCTCGCCATCGGTGGCCCTGATTTCAACCCATATGTGATGTTGGAAGTTCATTATAATAATGAAAAGATGGAATCTGGCCGTTTCGACCATTCTGGTATGCGCCTCCATGTCACCAACCAACTTCGAGATTACGACGCAGGAATCATGGAATTGGGTCTAATCTACACCGATCGAATGGCCATCCCGCCCCAAATGACCGAATTTCCACTCAGTGGACATTGCTTACCATCTTGCACCGCTGAAGTAAGTAATCTTTGGTCTTTCTTTGTGTTTCCAAGTTCTAGGTAACCTTTCGTTTTAGGGCTTTCCAGATCAAGGCATCACTGTTTTTGGGTCTCAGTTGCACACCCACGGTACCGGTGTCAGGGTTGCCACTTTGCATGTTCGAGATGGTCAACAACTTCCAGATTTGAACCGCGACAACCATTATTCGACCCATTTCCAAGAGATTAGAGCCCTTCATGATCCCATGAGGGTTTTGCCGGTATGGAATCTGTAAAAGTGCTCCCTCGATAAACATGATGTCGAAATACACTAATGTGTTCCAGGGAGATGGGCTTATTAACCGGTGTTGGCACAATACCATGACGCGCACCAATGTTACTTTGGGTGGTTATGGATTCCGAGATGAGATGTGTCTGAACTACATTCATTACTATCCAAAGATTGAGTTGGAGATTTGCAAGAGCTCTGTGGACAGAAATGCTCTCGAGGACTACTTTCGGTACCTGAATGAGTGAGTACAAACCGGTTTTACTACTTTGTTCTGTATCACAGGTAATTTGCACCATTTCGTTTTGCAGAGTTGAAGACCAATCAACATCGGCCTTCAAGAATGTCTCTGAGAACTATCACGCCATTGAATGGACGCCGAAACGAGCACTCGATCTGGAAAACTTTTACTCGAAAGCCCCAGTTGAAATGCAATGTCAAGGTGGAAACGGACGACCGCTACCCGGAAACTCTTGGTGCAACATGAAAATTATGGACATTGAGGATCCCTTGCCCATTCAACCACGGGAATGCCAAAATCTCCCTCAGTCCAAGCGTTTCCTTGGCGCCAATTACCGACCCAAACGATTCCTGGGCGCAAATAACAGATACAACAAACGAATGGGATTCAATCCGAAGATGGTCGCCATTTACAGGGAACGGATGCAGGACCAAGAGACAAGAAGACGACGAGGCTTCAGATCCAAGAAAGAGACCCCATCCAATCTAGATCTATCCCAGCTTCGTTTCAACCTGTTTGATCGATTCTTCAAGAGATCTGGGAAACCCATGAATGAGATGAAACGGGCCGGACACTCCTTCAATGAGATGAAGCGGGCGGGACAGTCGTTTAATGAAATGAAACGAGCTCCTACCGGAATCAGAATGAGGAAGGCCGACACGAAAAACATGGTAAGGATGCGCAAGAACGCCGAGGAAGGCGATAGTGTGACCTTTGATTCTTTGATGCGAGATCCGGAGTTCAGTAAACGACTCTGGTCCACGAGAATGAAGAAGAACTCACTCCATCGAAATCGATTCAACGACCTGGAGAGAGAATTGCGCCAAGCTTTTTCGGTCATCAAGCCTAGGGATGAGAAGCGGGTCTTTGGAAAGATTCGTTTGCGGGATTTTGAACGAGCCGAGGCCAATGCTCGTCAACGAAGACGTCGACAAGAACCTTCAAAAAAGAACTT
Organism: Tigriopus japonicus; assembly: GCA_010645155.1. Classification (NCBI taxonomy): domain Eukaryota; kingdom Metazoa; phylum Arthropoda; class Copepoda; order Harpacticoida; family Harpacticidae; genus Tigriopus; species Tigriopus japonicus. Next base: position 4,580,748 of record CM021321.1, read on the forward strand.
CATGAACTACAACATTTTAGACAATCCTTACGTCAATTACGGCAAACGAAGCACTCGAAATGAGCACTTTAATCAATTGTCCTCTGATTTGAATGACGCCTTGAACCTATTCAATTCCAAAAGGTCCTTGAGACCTAATTCTTTCACTGAATTGGAAAATGGGCTAAATGAGGCGTTTGGAATGCTGAACAACCCAAACAATCCAATCCGTCGAGCCGATAAGAGGTCCTCAAAAGAGGAACGACTCAATGACCTCGAGTCCAATTTAAGTGAAACCTTGAATCTCTTAAACGGACCGGAATGGAAATCTTTCAAAGGAAAGAGATCCTCAGCCAATGGTTCGAGGTTCTCCAAATTGAACCAAGAAGTTGACGATCTACTCACAGCATTTGGGCAAAAGAAGAGAAGCAAACGGTCGTCGCCAATCAGCAATCGGGAGCTCGACGAATTGGAATCGAAACTCCGCGATGCTTTCACGCTCTTGAACAATATGGAGACGGATGATAATCAGTTCCGGAAACGATTTGGCAAACGAGTTGATCATAGTCCATCGAACGAAACGAACATCGGCAACGATTATGAGGAGGAATACGAGAAGCTTTTTGAATCCGAAACCTGGCCAGATTACGCTACATGGGGTATGGATCGACGACGTAAAAAGGGTCTTGGAAGTGTGGTTTAAAATTTTAAAGTAGGAATGGCTTTACCTTCCTGCTTGCGTTGCAAAGATCCGCTAAGCTTATGACATTTTGAGAGGTTACTCATTTACAGATATAAGTCTTCTAAGCCCTGATAAAGTTGTGTTTTATGTTTTGTTCAGTGAATTAAAATGCGATCCAAGACGACAACAAGATGCTCCACAAAAATAATGATAATATGCCACTTTATAAACTTTGAGAGTCCTTGTCAAACATGGTGACAAATTATCGATTTGCAAATACATGTCAACGACGTATCAAGATAGACAAAATTTACGCAGAGTCCGGCAATGACGCCATTATCTTTGTTGTTCAGCTAAGCGCTTTTTGAGGAAAGGGTTATCATTTTATCAATTTACCAATTATCTCTAGCTCGAAACAGGATCAAATAGAAACCCAAGCATAGACAAGATAACATTGGATTCAGTTCTTTCGCCACACTCCATACATTTTTGACATACTTCGTGAAAGCGTCCGTTGTCATGAAATCCTTGACGTCGGAAAGAAATGCTGAGACCTTTGCTGTAATACATGCTGGTCATAATTTTTAAAATACTAGCATAATGTGCCGAAATTGGGTACAAAATTTGGAATATTTAAATTAAGCAATGAGTTGACCTCCTTCAAGGGTTTGTCTCAATGAATATTAGTATTAGATTTTGCCCACGAACAAAGTGAATTCAAAATAACGTTCGCTCTTTGTAATTACGCATAACAAGCAAACCCACACCAAAATATCAAATTGATTTGGGAATTTAAGAATATTGGCGCGGTGACTCGGTTCCCTCAACCATTGCTCGTATTTTGGGTCCGTACAATAGCCTGTCAAAAAAAAGAAGATTTGTGCAGCTCCTCAAGTAAGTTTTGTGATTGATAATTATAGGTCGCTAATATTTTGTGTGATATGAAAATTTGGCACTATTGGTAAGTTCGGCTGTTAGCCATGCATGTAAATGAATGTTGACACTCTAAAATAAAGTAGATTGATGGCACAACTTCATGCATAACTCGATGGAAAACGAATCGGCTTTTCCTTCAAAGAAAAAGGAATTGGTTCATTATTGCAAAATCATGGTGTTATTACAATGGAAACAGAATTTGCCTTTCTCATTGTGGCTTATCTTTTCATGCTTGACTGGATGAATTGTATTTTTTATCATTTGAAAATTTGGATAAGAGTTGGAAGCCCTAAAAACACGGGGATGCGCAAATATTAAAAGAAAAAATTCTAAAACGACTTAATAGTTATAATTGTGTTAAAAGTATGATGAGGAAGATCAAAATATGTGAAATATATTCTTTGCATAGTTTTCCGGGCTCTTTTGATCATAAGCCAATTAATTTTCCCTTCATACAAATTAACGTTTAATGCTAGCGTTGAATGGCTGAGCAGTGCTCGACTTTTGCAGGCTTTGATTTTTTTTTAACTTGAGAGTCAAGTACACAAACTTGATGTTCGTGTCCTATCATAGTTACAAATATTCTGAATAGGTAAATGCCTTAATCTATCGGTGTTGCAAGAGTATCTTACAAACAAAGACAGGTGACGAAGGCAAGATTTGCGAAATGGATTTTTTAAAAGGAATCTCATGCCACGTGTGTGTTGTAAATATTAATGGGTAAATATTTTTTCTAGTCAAGCTACAATTTTGCAAAGTTTTTTTAAAAGATTCTCGAACCATGCAAAATTCATTCATTGTGTACCCTGTGTGGTCATGTCTAAGCATTGTATGATGTAAATTTTTTAAACGAATTTGCATTTGTGGATTTAATCTAAAATGACATTTCTATTTTCCTTGAACGAAAAATGTTTTCCTAAGTCCCAAGTTAGAACTTTTTAATGCAGTCCTATTGTATATATGTATGTCTCTTGTCATCTACAGTGCCGTGCACGTAAATTAAGACAAACTTCAACTTCGTCCAGATCAATTAAGAGCCCAAGTAAAATAAACTTTATCAAATTCTGACATGGGAGCACTCATGTGGACATTCGGTCGTTCTAATTTTTCTTCTTTTTAGTACGGACGGGAAGACGATAAACCGATAATGCTTCTTGCATTTTTTTGTTTTGGATATTGTTTTAATATTATTAGTACTATTATTCTTATCATCAGTTTCCAACTGCATTTTTTGTCACTCCCCTTGCATTTTCTTCATCAGTCATGTTTCATGACTAGGGACAGGAATTTTAGACGAATAAAACTTTCAAACTAAACAAAAAGAGACGAAAAGAATTGCATGATCAGACGAAAAAAGACGAATAAAAGTTCCCTTAAGACGAAAAAAACGGAAAAAATCACTTGTAAGACGTAAAAAAGCGAATCAATTTCCCAAAAAGGCGAATGAAACTGGCTTATAAGAAAGAAAAAAATGAAATGCCCGTACAGACGAAAAAAGACGTTTAAAACTGCTCCCACAAAATGGGGACCAATTGTTGTCTGCTTGTGCAAAAACGGCGAAATCTAGAAAATTTAAAAAAGGAAGTAATTAATGAGCAAGAATAAGCCAATAGTATATGTCTCAAATAAAAGCCAAAATGGCTCTCTTAAAGGAAGGTTTTCAGTAGAGCTACACTTAAAATCAGATTTGCAGATCCAATGATTGTTGTGGTGGCCAGAGAGTTTTTTCAATCCAAAAGTAATCATTTCTTTCTGTGTCTGTTGAGCAACTCTACGAGTACAAGTTAATTTTTAAGTGTGGATTGTTTTGTTTGCGCAAAACCGCAACTGACAATCAAATTATTATTTTATTGTCATTATTATTTCATAGGCAGATCTTGCAGAACTTTCCTCTCCAACTCTCCCCAGAAGAAGCAGTTCATGGGGGTTCTTGTTGGAGTAGTGACTTTTTTTGACTTCAGTAGGTCCATTGTCGTTTTGGCCTTGTGTTGCAGGTCCAAGTCCTGCTGAATATGAACTTGGCCATTTCTGTAACTCTGAATGGACTTACTATCTAGACATAGCGCCATTTTCGGCGCAATCCAATTTCAATCCATCATATTTTTCAATTTTTGTGGTACACTGAAAGAAAAGAGCAAGTCCATCTGTTTTCTTTTGCCCAACCTTTTTATCGAAATTTTTGTGGCACATGAAATGATAAAAATTAACCAAGAACAGAAAGGTCAGTTCTAAATTAGATTGCGAAACAACCTGATTCCAGTATCAGGCAAATGTATAATATTTGGCTTCTTCATATCCTTAAGGCTAATCAACATTCGTTAGATTACAACTTACCATACATTTACACTTGAAGCGTCAAATCCTATCACAAGAATTTATGATCCAACTTAAGACGTACTCAGACTTACAGTATCAGCGATCCGATAAGCCAATAGAATGCCCACACTACACATCGCTCAATATTCATCTTAAATTCCTTTCATGGTCAACAATTAACAGGATTAAGCCGAAGTCCAAGTCCATTTGTCGACCTCACTCCGACGAAGTAAGTACTCCCTGTACATTGATATCGCATTTCTCAAACAATTTTGAGCGATTGGTCAATGAGTGAACTGACCATGGCGTCGGTTTCAATCGAAGGCCACGAGAATCAGGTCTTCGAGATCGACAAAGACGACCCGAACGTGGTTTTGGATTTAGAACCTCGACGACGAGTCGGATTCGAGACTCAGGTTTCGGATTATCACTTCACCCCCAAGAAAGAGGAATTGAAGCGTTGGGATGCCTTCATTCAGAGCGAAGATGAGAGTAAATCCGCCTCCGAGAAGAATACTGACCTCATCCATAAGGCATCGATTGTGCTCAAGATCTTGACCATTCTCATTGTGTTCGGGGTTGTTCTCATTGGGGCAGTGGTTTCGAAAGGATCTTTGCTGTACATGATTGCTCAAGCTAGCTACAACCCTGCTGGGATGAGTTATTGTAACAAAAATGCGAATGGAACAGGGCCCCTTTCCATTGCACCGGAAACAAAGACAAATGTGGCTTGGCTGTGGTAAGCTATGTCCAGCTAAATATAGATCAAACACAAAATTATAGTCAATGGCGGAGCGAAAAAATACCCCTTCAGGCCCAAAATTTATCCTCGATAACGAAAGACCTTTTAGGATTCGTGAGTTAGGAGGCGTTGGTTGGATTAGAGGCACTGTTGCAGAAAGAGTTCGTGCATGCATGTGATTGATTGGAAACACTAAAGACCAATTGTCTTCACATGGTTGAAGTAAAAAAGGAAGAACTTAATTGAAGATGCTTCTAACAATAACTTGTCCTGAAAATCTTGGTCCCTTTTACATTTTCATTAAAGCTTTGAGCTTTCACAAACTTATGCAACTCCTTTCTGTGCAAAGTGGAGAAACTGGGACCAAAAGTCTTTGCGCGTTCCATTTTTTGACATTTTGGCTCTAGGCTTGATTACACTAGAGACAAAAGGAATTTCTTCCCTCGAGAACTCAAGAATTCACGAAAGAGGTATAATTATCAGCTCTCTTAAGAATAGTTGTGCTTTGAATCCCTGGGTTTTTCCCTTTACTTAGTCCTTTACTCCAACTAGAAGGCTATGATTAATTACAAAAACCACTGCATTCTTTTTGATCATAGAATTCCAGTGGATAATCAAAATTTTAGCAATGCACCTTATGACAAAGGCTTTATGTCATCACCTGTCCAAGAAAAAAGACGTCTGCATTGGCATCCTTGTTAGAGATGGATTTTTAATGCCATTTTAATTTTCAAATGCAAAATTTGTAACAATGAAATTTCTTGATTCTTTATTGCAAACACACTCACATAAATACTTTTCGACGCTGGGAGCACTAATAAAAAAGCCTGGACTGTAAATAACTTTGAGCTGACGGGTAATTGAGTAGGGAGACCCGAGAAAAAAACATGCAAGTTCTACTGCAAGATTTGACTATAATTTTTATAGCCCTTGACTCTAAACGGTCATAAAAGACGAAAACAAGGGCACCTCTACATGTAAAGTTTTTAATTTGTTGAATATTCTTTTTAAAGTTATTCAGGCAGCTCTTTTATCTTTTGGTTCATTTTTGATGGTCTTTTCATTAAATGATGTTTCTAATTATCTCTCCAGGTGCATCTTTTTTTCCTTCTTCGTCCCTGAATTGTTGACGTTCCTGAAATCCGTCCGGGTTTGCATCATGCGGACCGTTTCTAAACCAAAGTGGGACGTGTTCCTAGTCGTGTTCATTCTAGAAACATTGCACATTGTGGGACTGGCCATTTTATTCTTAGTGGCACTCCCTGAACTGGATTCAGTGAAGGCCCTTATGCTGACCAGTTGCTTAGGCATTATTCCTGGGCTTTTGATGGTCCTCAATTGGAACATCTGGGAGAACTCATGGAAGAGGTATTTGTTCATTGCCCTCAATGTATTGAGCTTCCTTTTCCAAGTGAGTGGATTGATTGCATGGCCAGTGGCGAATATTGGATGGACAGGCAGCACCATCGAAATCAAGAATTCCTGGTCCCTTGCCATTGGAATTTTTTTGACATCCTTTGGATGGTGGGAGAGCTTCGTGACTCAACAGTCTTCGTTTATAGTGGCCAAGTTCCTTTGGGGTATCAAAACCGATATGTTTGAGTTGCACACCCGCTTCTTTACGTATTTGTTTGTCTCATTGTGGAAGATGATCTTATTCCTCATCTTGTTCATCGTGTTTCCCAAGGCATTTGGAAACATACCAACTGTTAAGTTCCTTTTCGATGAATTTCACTCCTCATTTGCAAACTCTGTCTATAACTTGAGCGACGGCAACACGTTAATCTTCAACAATCATTTCCCGGCGAAGGTTTTGGCCACTCAAATCCTTTGTGGTTATGCCACGTACGTCTTTGGCAAATTTGCTTGCAAAGTAAACATTCAACGCCAAGCCTTTGCCTTGCCATTGACCCTGGTGATGCCTGTGTCCATTACAGCCTTGTGCCTGATGTGCAAAGCTCGTAACAATGACCCATGTGCCTACACGGAAGCCTTGGGCGAATTTGCTTTCTTTGAATGCCCTGATGTCCGATCGTGGAACCAATTTGGATCTGAAGTGGGCTGGATCTGGATCCTTTGGTTCCTGTCCAATTTCTGGATCGTTAATCACATTTGGTTTCCAAAGAGCCAACGGTTAGCTTCCACCGAGCAAATGTTCGGTGTTCCTTGGTACTGCGGCTTGTTACTGGACCAATCTATTATGGCCAATCGCAGAAGTGATAAAGGTCGTGCCCGCATGCGCTTGGATGCCAAAGCCAATGTCAAGCATTTTCCGAGTCATGATGGCAATTACGAAGACGAAGAGAGACAAGAGAACACACGGAAAGCATTTGCCCTTCCTTCTAAAGAGAATGTAGCTCACTTGGCCCCAGAAGACCAGATCACAAGAATTAAAGGTTGTGCCACAATGTGGCACGAATCCCCAGAAGAAATTTGTGAGATGTTGAAGTCTATCTTTAGAATAGACGAGGACTACAATGCCAGGTACAATAATCTTAGCATTTACCAACAGGTGACAGGAAATAACGTTATGATTTTGATTCAATCGATCTTTTCACAGGCAAATGGTCAAGCAACTCGATATCGAAGATCCTGACTACTACGAATGGGAAACCCACATCTTTTTTGACGATTGCATGGAGCCCACGGACGACCGGAAAAACGTTCAAGTGAATCAATTCGTGAGACTGCTACTGGATCAAGTCGATACCCAGGGTAAGAAGTGGTACGGTACTAGAAACTTGAAAGTCCCACCGCCCGCAAAATATGCCACCCCTTATGGTGGAAGATTGGAGTGGGTATTGCCTGGACAGACCAAAATCATTTGTCACTTGAAGGACAAGAATAAGATTCGCCACAAGAAGAGATGGAGTCAGTGCATGTACATGTACTATTTCCTGGGACATCAACTCATGGACAACCCGAAATTGACCGAGGCCCAAAAAGATAGCCGAGCCAGGAATACTTACTTGTTGGCCTTGGATGGCGATGTGGATTTTCAGCCTGACGCCATCATCAAGCTTGTGGATTTGATGAAGAGAAACCCTGATGTTGGAGCCAGTTGCGGTCGAATTCATCCAACTGGATCTGGATATATGCAATGGTATCAGATGTTTGAATACGCCATAGGTCATTGGCTGCAAAAGGCCACTGAGCATGTTATGGGTTGCGTACTCTGCAGTCCAGGATGTTTTTCGTTGTTCCGAGGAAGGGCTGTGATGGATGAAAACGTAATGAGGACTTACACCACTGTGGCCACTGAACCCAGACACTTTGTTCAATATGATCAGGGTGAGGACCGCTGGCTTTGCACCCTGCTTCTTCAACAAGGTTGGCGAGTAGAATACTCTGCGGCCAGTGACTCATTTACCGCGTGTCCCGAGGGTTTCAAGGAGTTCTACAACCAAAGACGAAGATGGATGCCTTCCACATTGGCCAATATCATTGATCTCTTGGGTGATTGGCGTCGAGTGATCCGAAATAACGATGACATTTCTATTTTTTACATCGTTTACCAAGTCATGATGATGATTGGCACAATCTTGGGACCAGGCTCAATTTTCCTCATGTTGGTTGGAGCCTGTGGTGCGGCATTTTCATTGTCAAACTGGGCTTCCTTTGGCGTTAATTTGGCCCCCATGATCATTTTCATTTTGGCTTGTCTCCTGACCAAATCTGACACCCAGATAATAGTGGCTCAGGTGTTGAGCATAGCTTATGCCTTGGTCATGATGGCAGTGCTTGTTGGATTGCTCATTGAGATTGCCGAATCTGGCTGGTTGGCTCCGACTACTTTATCTTTCGTGTTTGTCGCTGGGGTTTTCATTTTGGCAGCTTTCTTGCATCCTCAAGAGTTCTGGTGTCTTCCTATGGGCCTCATCTATTACATCACCATCCCATCCATGTACCTGTTCCTCGTCATCTATTCCTTTTTCAACTTGAACGTTGTTTCTTGGGGCACCAGAGAGGTGGTTCAGAAGCTGAGTGCTGAGGAAATGGAAGAGGCTAAGAAGAAAGCTGAGGAAGAGGCCAAGAAACCACCTGCCAAGAAGTCCGGATTCATGGCCTTCTTCCAAAGGGATCGACTTCTAGAGTTTTCTTTAACAAAAATGTTCACAGACAAAAATGGGGTCAAGAGCCAATTAGAGAATATGCAAGAAAAATTAGAAAAGATAGAAATGGCCCTTGAACGTGAAGGCTATACATTACCAGAGAAGCCGGAGGAATCAAAAGAAGTGGAGAAAGAAAAGTCAGCACTCCGTAAGCCCACTGTACGTATAATGGAACCCGAAGAACCACCACGTGACGAAATGATTAACCCATATTGGATTGAGCAAGACTGCTTCGATACAAGTAGACGAAAGTTCCTGTCTCAGGAAGAGATCCAATTTTGGAATGAAGTGATTGAAAAATATCTCAAACCTTTGGATAAAAACCCGGAGAAGGAAGAACAGATTGCACAGGGCCTTAAAGAATTGCGAAATCAAGTGGTCTTCTCATTTCTCATGATCAACAGTATTTGGGTCTTGACGGTTTTCCTGCTTCAACAGAACAAGGAATATCTTTATATCCCATGGCCGTGGGGCGAAGGCTTGGAATTGGAGCCCCTTGGGTTACTGTTTGTGATCTTTTTTGCTGTTGTTCTCTTCATTCAACTGATTGGAATGTTATTGCACCGGATCATGACCTTGGGCCACATCGTGTCCTCAACAAAGATCAAATTGACATTCGGAAACAAGAAAGAGCAGTTCGACGGGGACAAGTTCCTCCAGAAGAATGCTGTTCAAATGTTCAAAGATTTACAAAGTACCTACGTGGTAAGTGGTTACGATTTTTTCAGGGTTGCCAAGCAGCAATAATGATCATTTGTCTCCGTTTTTTTAAGCCTGATTCGGACAAACAGAACAAAAATCTTGAGAGCGTACTTGAAAAGGCCATGGATTTGGTGGCTAATAATGATGATACCACCATCAGAAGAGCCTCGAACATGTCTCAAGGGAGAGGCAATCTTCTTCGACGGGCTGAAACAATTAAAGCCCTGAAACGGCGACAAACCACGAGGCGCCAATCTATGAAACCTGCAATGCGACCGCGAAGGCGCGAGTCCACTCGACCTGACACATCATCTTCATCATCATGTTCAGAGGTAGAAGAAGAGAATGAGACCTAAGTTTTTTCATTATTTAACCCACAATTGTTTGTGTATATATTTGTGATAACAATAACAAAATGAATCAACAACTGCAAAAGGCTATTGCTTAGCCCACTTTGTTGTAGACCGATGTGGTTTTCTTCCTGGAACCAACATGTTCCACTGAGTGGATCATTGTGTTCGGACCTAAAGATCAAAGTATTAGCTTTCATTTCCGAAAGGAAAATACCAATCATATTCTTTAGCTTACCAGTTCGAACTCGGGCTGAAATAAACATCAGTTCTCCGTTCTTCAAGACTCTTGTCTCCAAAGCGTTACCCTTTTCGAAACTGATGGTGTCCATTGGTCCGCCGAGGATCCCCATATCCACAACGGTATTTGTTTCTCCATCAGCGACTAATGTATAAAAGTAGGGGTCGCTTCTGGGCCCCTCTAAAACAATAAGTAAACGAGTGTTATGTGAAATAAGAACAAAGCGTCAGGTTGTAAAGCTTAGACTTACTTTTGCCATCGATCGTGTAACGGTTGCCGTCCTGAGAAATCAGTTGCTCGTTTTGAAAGCTAACAACGGAAATGGCAGTCCTCGTGAAGAAGTTGACACCTGCAAAAAGTTTCAAAATCAATTTCCACAATTGATTTTGTTGATGTTTGTTTATATGTATCGTTACATAGAGAGTTTACTTCTCCTAATTCTTTTAGATCAAAACGTACCAGTTTCAAAATGATCTTATTTGATCACCCAAGAACCTTAAGACATTGTTTATGCAATGTCATTATTATTGACTTCAATATTAATGAAAAATACATCTCATCTATAGTTAGAGAATTCAGGCAAAATGCATTTGAAAGAAAAACTCAAGTGTAACCCTACTTTTTTAAACTTTAAAATTGACTCTACTTTTGATGATGATGAGTTTTTATTCACGAATGATTGTTTCTTGTTCGCTCAGTTGCTCGAACAAATACATAAATTCCTCAGATTCTGGACAAGCTATTGCTTGTTTTCACCAGAACCTGGGCAAGAAAATGATGGAACTATGTCTGACAGGAGCCAATCTGCAACACAAAAGAGAACAGAGGAAAAGGACGAGAGATAAGATTTCCAAAATATGAAATTTAGAAGTCAATAAAGGGAAATTTCATAAGAGAAGTTAAGTCACAATACTATTTTGTTGCGTTGGACCATATTCAGGATTTCAGTGATATCAATACCAGGTTTTGTTTTTTATTCTTTTTTTCTGAGTGGGGGGAAAAACAAGAATATACAAGACGAAAAAAAGACTTAAAAAGGTATGTTCCTTGCAACAATAGCTAATGCATTTTCTGCCCAAAAGTTCCCGAACGTTGTAAAAAAGGGATTAAATTTCAATTCAAAGAGGTGCTATAAAGACGTGCTCAAAGAACGTACATTTGATATGGGTTATAAAGATGAATAGTTAGCTCTTAAACATTGTTACACCTTGATATGGGCCAAAAAGGACCTTGTTTTCTGATAACTTTATTATCCTTAGATCCTGTTCAAAGTTTCATGTCCCAGAAATTGTTCACGATATCAATGATAAGCTTTGTCACAAATGAACTCACCCGCTGCACTTAAAAATGCATTCAGATTGGTTCGCTTTCCTGAATCTTCCACCCATTTCCCCCTCAGATCGACTTCAGCTAAACAAGAAGTTATGGAGACCAAAAGAATCACAACTGTGTACGTCCTCATTGTAGAATCGTGTAAATCAAACTGACTCTCAAAGTGAATTGAACCATCACTTTAAATATTGACCTCGATGATCTTCTTTGCTGGCGCCTAGCCGGTTTTTTGACTTGGACCATAAAACAGATAGTATTAGATCCAAAGGAAACATGGTTTGCTAAAGTCTGTCTATTCTTACAATAAACTTGTAATAAGAAGTGCTCGCAGTATCATTAATAAGAGTCAGCTCTAATAGTTCTTTTAAATAATGCGATTGACAAAAGCAATAAAAACATATCGGCAATGATCTTGCTTGACCTCTTGATAACAATATTAATTTTAAGTGTGTAAAAACCTTCTTAATCTTTTGTTGTCACACGATCAATACAATATTAATTATATTACTCTAACAAGAACTCTAGAAATCAATCAAATGGTCTGAAAATCGGACAAAGCCCTCGCTTTGAAAGCTAGGGCACTTTCTTCGAAACCCAAGGTCTTTTGTTTATCTTAGGGCATCTACTCTGTGACTCCCTGATCGTACAAATTTGTCTCGGGATACGTAGAAAGAGGGTCTCTAAACATTTCTTGACATCGATAACCAATGAACATTTGGAACGACTTGAGACGCACTGATTTTGACAATGCCATTGGCTCCATTTAAAAACAGGTTGAGGATATCTGTGACCAGAACAAAAACGATTTAGTATTCTCATACAGCGTATGGATATGCAGTACAAACCACTTAATTCAGGTCAACTTTTTGAATCGGATTTCTCGGCTACAACTATGAAAATTGCAGGCTTGGGCCTAAATACTTGCCCTTTAGTTGAATTTGTTTCCAACCATAAATGAATGAAGCTCTTCCTGATCAATCTTTTAGCATGTTTTAAATATATAGGCTTTTTCTTTTTGTAAAGTTCAAAACTTTAACGCATTAATTGTAATAATGAAGAATAATATTCTTTGAATTAGAGGGGGGGGAGTTCATAGTTTATTGCCCCTGATGCCAATCTTTTCTAGAAGCACGTTGGGGAATGAATGAGGTTACCGACAAAAAGATCAGAATAACGGCTTCCTGTTTTAATCTACAGGATTATCTGCATTTGAAGATTCCGGTTTTGTCGTCCCCGATTTTATCCACAATCAGGAAGCCCTTTGTTGTTAAGAAAGTGGGATCTAGCTTGACAGGTCAAGGCGAACACCAAAGCAAGTTTTTTTGACCGGGTTTGTGACCAAGCGAAAGTTTTTGCGGGATGATTGTTTCCTACAACGGTATTCTTTTTTCTGGCCCTTACTCCCAAACATAGAGCTCAATAGTTTTAGTTCAAGTGATTTAGCTCTAGAATTATTTGCTCCAAAAGAAAACCGCTTTACACACAAAAAAAAAACTTTTTTAGCAAAAAATCACCGAAAGTGCAAACAAGTGCTAAAAATGGCAAAACATCAATCAAAACAGGGTGCATGAAAATTGCACCCTAATCATTAATTATGGACGGGCAAAAAGCGTAAAAAGATTTTTGGTAACTTAACCCATTTATTTGCCTTTTTGCACTTTTCACCTTTATTTGCACGATTTTTTTACGAATTCGGTCATCTATCCAAGTGATCAGTAGAGGCCGGGAAAAAATGTTGGAAAAACGTCCAAAAAATGTCATTAAAATGTCAGGAAAAAGGGCAAAAAATGTTGAAATATAGGGCAAAAAGGGCAAAAAATGTTGAAATATAGGGCAAAAAGGGCAAAAAAATTTGAAATTTAGGGCAAAAAATGTAGGACAATACGCAAAAAATAACTGTTTTATTGCTTTGACGCACCTCAGTTTTGACCAATTTCTGAGATCAGCAAGCATCATTGTAAAAATTTAATGGCTGGAAAAGGACTGCTATCTTACGCTGCAACTTTGCTGTGAGGTGATGTTTGCTATCAAACACCTTTTTCTATCGTATTTGGCAATTCTGTTCAAATTCACTGCAGAACTGCACCGTTTTAAGGGCCTTCTTGGGCTAGGCGTCAGTTGAAGTTCGGCCGTCCTGTGGTG
>CM021321.1:4595131-4620771 GCA_010645155.1 Tigriopus japonicus
CACCCAAAGTCCCTTGGTAGGTCGTGAATGGATTTGGTAAACATATAGTTGGTTTTTAATGGTCTCAGTGTAAGGATGAGAAGTGATCTTTCTAACAAAAGGAAATTTGAAAAGGGTGGAGTTTTTTTTGTCGCGGCTGATACAATGGCAGAATTTCTTTTGGTGAAATTCATTATCAGGTGAGTGGCGGAGTTTACCGTGGCGGAATTTACCGTGGCGGAGTTTGCCGTGGTGGAGTTTACCGTGGTGGAGTTTAACGTGGCGGAGTTTAACGTGGCGGAGTTCTCCTGGTGCAAACCTTCAGGGGGGAAAAGTATTATCCCACTATTGGGGGAAAGAGATGGCCACCTCGGCAGATTTGAAGGGAAGCCAAAGGTGCAGGCCGTAAAAGAAGATGGGGGTGATGTAGGTCCAGAAGAGTTGGACTATTGGAGAAGGGAGGTTCTTGATTGGAAGTTTATTGTATATGTATCCAATCCTGGCCCTGGCCTTGGGTATTGCAAGGTTGAGGGGTTTGGTGAAGGAGAGTTGGGTAGTGAAGTTGAAACCGACATAGTTAAAAAACTTGACGATTTCAATTGGACTATTGTTGATGTGGAAGGAGGTGGGAGGCAGACGACCTTTATGGAAAACTATGGCCTTCGTCTTGATGGTGTTGACTTGAAGGCCGTTCTCTTGGCAATAACCGTGGTGAGCATTGATGGCATTTTGCAATTCCACTGCTGAATCAGCCAAGAGAACCAGGTCGTCTGCATATTGTTAGTATTGTATGCTATTGTGGTTAATGATGGGGCCTTGGTGAGTAAGAGCTTCGGGCAGGTCGAATACATAAAGGTTGAAAAGGATTGGCGATAGTGGCTCCCCCTGCGGAAGGCCAATGGGGTATTCTTGAAGGAGACAGCTGCTGAAGTTGCCAAAAAACAATTGTAGCCGGCGCCACATTTGACAAGGCGAGAATAAAATTTTGCTACGGAAGTACTGCTACCTTGAAAGTCCTTTTTAGACACTATTTCATCAGTTTTTCAAGGATTTATTGATCTAAAAATAATGGAAAATAACTTTACTTCATGATTTTGTCTCATTTTTACCAATACACGGGGACATTTCTTTTAAAAAGCGAGTTTCAAGTGAACAAATAATGTCGCCCCCCTTTGTTGAGCTTTAATCTGTTCTTTGGGGCTACGAGAAGAGTAAAGCCTGATTTGTTGGAAATCATCTGATCCGGCCATTCAGTGATTTAGCCAATTTGATGCGTTTAATGGAAATGATGACTTGGTTTCAACCAAGTTCCTAACACATCTAGCTTTTTAAGGATATGCCTCGGATGTAAAAAGTGCGTCTTACATCCGCTCTACTTTGGTATGACATCCACTTGTTATTGTTTAGCATACATGATAAAGTAATTTCTAGAAGTGTTGAATTGTGATTAAAAGTGCAATTATGAGCAACACAAGAGCAATGATTAATTTTGTGTTACGAAGGCCCAATATTCTTCAATCATGTTTTCTTTTCTTGTTCAGTTATGATTCTCATCATCTGACATTATTTTAGGATAATTTTTTAATTTTAAATTCCACGTCCAATTATAATCATCATAAGTTATGACGTTCATAAGTTTTTGCTTTGACTTTCCGATCATTGGACGTGGGATTTGAAATTAAAAAGTTAGATAATTCTTTTACAAATATGTCAGATGATGAAAATTCAAAAGTATAAATCAGAATTTGAAAAGACACTGACATTCAAGAGTTATTAGATTTTTTTTGAAGTCTTGAAAAACCTCGTGATTTCAAAGTTCAGAAGACAACAACAATACTTCAGACTCTTCGACATTTGACACAAAATTTAAATTTTTAGCCATATCTTTGAAATACAGTATGTTCTATTTTTCTCAAAACCATGGCAATGGCCCCACACGTAATCCTGCGGCCAAAGGTTACAATATTAGTTATTATGTCATATTTTGGTCACTTCTGGTCAAGTTTGAAACTAGCAAGAGCTTGGCCAATTGCTTGGCCAAAATTTTGGCTACTTTTTTTTTACTTTACAAATTCATTGCAATTTTTGTGCTAAAGCATTGCAAATTTTAGTAAAAAATTTAGCACCATTATCCGAGTCTCATTGACAATAGGCGAGCAGGCATAATCTTTGCCTTTAAATGCTAAAAAAATCCCTGCAAGTGCTTTACATAGCGAAGGGTTTAATTTGAAATAAAAAAACTCATACCTTAAACAACACCTTAAACAGTATCTACCGAACCTTTTGGTCTTTTTACTGTGACCTTGTTATTTCGAATATTTCGTTTAAGACATTTTTACCACGCCCTTAAAGATCAGCTTACCTTGAACAGCATCCCAAACAGCATCTGCTTCGGATTGAGTGGTCAATGTTGCCAAAAAGAAACCATCTCCACTTGACTCACACATATCCTTGGCTTCATCAAATGTGGCAGTTTCCTCCGACAGAAACAAAGTTCGCTCACTAGAATCAAATGATGAACTAGTGAATGAAACTGTAGGCGCTAAAAATATTTAAAAAAAATCAGACATCAGTTTTGATTGCGTTGAATTTAAGGGTTTGATTATAGCGAAGGTAGCTTTTGAACTACTTGATTTTCTATTTTGTAGTAAGATTTCACCTTTATTTTTACTTGTGAGGAATTTGTCTAATATGAACCTTGTGCAATGGCAAAATGACTTTGAACGTAATTGGACAGTTTAGTCACACAAAGAACAAGGGTCGGCAACCAGTAGGCTGCGGCCCAATTTTAGGCCCAGGGGGGGTTTTTGGTGGGCCCAGTAGCTTAAAGGAAAGTCCAAAAATAGTGGGCCCGAGAGCAATTTCTTCTATTGAAGGTCAATGTAAAAGAGATGGTACTGTTTGTAAATCACGCTCACATTTATTATCTAATGCTGCTTAACTATTCAATTTTGCTCAAACCACATAATTGTAAATTTCATTTTCAATGTGATTAACAATATCTCCAATTTTTTCGAAATTTAAAAAAATTGGGGAAAACACACAAACATGTGGGAAAATGGCATGTTCCGGAAAAAACTTTCTGGAAGAAGGTTGTTTGTCGGTCTAAATCAAAGGTAGGAGACACGCCGACATAATGTATTGCAGTTGCAACAAAAATATTTAGCTTATCATGGGGGCCACCAAATACACGTAAATAACAATTTAAAATGAAGTTGGAAAAGTGGGAAGATTTCAAAAACAATTCGTAAAATGCTTGTTCCTTTAATTTAGAATGATCTGAAAAAAAGATGGCAAAATCAAAAGACGAAAAGAAGCAGAGAAGATCTATTACAATTGGAACAGATGAATTTAGTTTTTGAGCTATTCAAAGCTATGACATAAGATTTAACAGATGATAGAAGTACGGGAGGTAACTTTTTAAAGCTATTTCATTTTTCAGCTTAAATATGAATTTTGTTAAAAAAATCAAGAAGTATACCGAAATCATACACGTTTTAGAAACAATCCAATAAAACAGCGATTTTCGTTACTTTTAGAAGAAAATACCTAAATGTTTACAATCTGCTTCAAATCACAAAATATGTAAGGTAAATATTTTTATATTTAGTTAAATATTTCGGCCGCTCTAGTTATGACTATCCAATAGAACACGTATTGGTTTTTGGTCTTTCGTTTTTTTCCTCAGCCCTTTTGGTCCATCACTAGGTAAAGTAATGATTTGCATAAATTAATTCAATATTCCAATAGACGATTTTAAAGAAAACCAACATTCTTGTCACCAAGGTGGCTGTTGCAAAATTCAGTATGCCCCGAGCACATTTTGCTTGGGTGCCTTGTTCAAAATGAACAACTCGCCGTCAGAGCAAGCCTTCTTCCAAGGTTGAGCTCCAATCAAAGAAAAAAATGACAATCAACGCCATCTTGAGGTAGAAAAGGTTGTGGGTGCATCTGTTAAAACTTTGACCTGAGGTGAGTTTTTTGAATGTCTTACCTCGGAGGTAACTATCGCTGAGGTGTTTCAAGTTTGCAGTGCTGCCATTTCTTGACTCTAAGAATCAATTTATTTTGATATTTTTTATTCTCTCTTATATGTTATTATACACGATATGATACTTATGGGGTAACTTATACAGGTTGACGTTTAGATTATTGTATTTTGAGTCCAACATCTCAACTATTCCATTACGTTCCTGACTATTGAGTTGAATTTCTTAAAGATCTATGAAGTAGCTAATTCATAAATAGTTACCTTGTAGCTTCGCATCAAGGAGCTACATGATAATTACGGTCGACTGTAAATTGAGTTTTCTAACGAATTGGTCATTCAGAGTTTGATATTTTCCAAGTTAGAGGTGTTTGGACGAGCAAAGTGGATACAGCTACGCAACAAACTAAGATTAAGCAGAAAATTAAAAGGTAAAATGCTTAGTTTGTTGCAGCAACCTCTATTTTAACCTACAGAGTGGGGCAGAAGTATCCGGACAAAACTTTGAACATAATTTACAGCATCAAGAGCTATTTTAAGCCAATTGTGTATGTAACAAAAAGAGTTTGGACAACTATGAAGAACATTTTTATTCAATATGGTCACCGTTGGCCTTAATGACGGCGTCCAAGCGGCCGACAAAGGCCGAGCAGGCTTTGGCGACCTTGGCCGTGGAGAAGGAGGCCATGTTCCGCTTCACCGACGACTTCAGAGACTCCAGGATGTTGTGGGGCATCTTGTTGACCTTCCTCCTCAGCTCGGACCACAACTAGAAGTCGCATGGGTTGAGGTCAGGACTGTTTGAAGGCCACTAGTCTTTCTTGACCACTACGTCAAATTTGCTGTTCAAAAAGTTCATGGAAACATTGGACACATGACACGGAGCAGAGTCCTGGATCCACATGAATTTGGTTCCTGGTGGGTACGAGGTTGCCAGCCAGGGCATCACGACCTTCCTTAGAAGATCCACGTACCCGGCGGCGTTGAGCCTGAATTTGGGAGGGAAGACATGGGCTGGCATCACCTCCCCGTCGCTGCTGATGAGGCCAAAGACCATAATCTTGGCAGGATTCTTTGTCTTCATGATGGGAGGCACAACGGTTCTGTTCTCGGCAAGCCATTGGTTGTTCTGGGGGTTGTACGTGCCATCCACTGTGAAGATTGACTCATCTGAGAAAATTCTGACCGTCCTCGGATTGACCTTGCAGATTCTGCGCAACTTCTTGCCCCTCTCAAGCCTGGTGGCCTTCATCTTCTCGGTAAGAAGGTGGCGTCTGCCTCTGACGTAGGAGGTCAAGTTCAGGTCCTCCTTGACGGCCCTGGCCACAGTCCTCTTGCTCACGGACCGCCTGGCTGCGTGGGCCGATATGGACACAGCTGGGTTGGCCTTGATGGACCTCCTCAGGCCCGCCAAGAACCTGGGGGTCCGCTTTTTTGCCCTGTGTGGGCCGCAGGGGGCGTGGCCTGTCCCCCGGCCAGACTGCAGCCTCTTCACGACCTCGTAGACGGTGGCCCTGGGGTACTTGGTTGACTTGATGATGGCTCTGGCGTCGTTGCCGGCCGAGAGCAATTCAGCAATCACTTTACGCTTTTGTTCCTTGGGCTTCATATTTCCGGATTTAAACAAAAAAAATTAACAAACATTCAAAACCGGTTTTTGGTCAAACCAGAAAAACGCGGGAAATAAAAATATTCCTCTTGCTTCAGGAGATATACGTCATCCAAGTTTTGTCTGGATACTTCTGCCCCTCCCCGTAAAGCAGTTAAAATGCATACTTTAAAAAATCACATGTAGAGGCAAATTCAAAGATTCCATTAAATATAAAAGTAAATCATCATTATTTTGGACATTTTTGTCTATAAGGCAGATTTGAGAGATATTTTGAGGAAAGTTCCGCGAAAATTAACTGGATGATGCCGAACTCTGCTTAAATTGAAGAATTTGTCTTCATAAAACCCGTTTTGTGGTGGCTCGTAATTACGCAGTAACTTTTACAGTCCGACCGTAAATATATCAATGAACTAGCTCAAGTGAACAAGTGAACGCAACAGCTCCGCTATTCCACAAAGTTACGCCATATCGTAGCTTCCTCCGAAGTAGGACTTTTGAAAAACTCACCTCAATAGTTACAACTTATGCGTTTTGAAGTCGATTTTTACCAAAGTATTTTAATATTGATCCTTGCTTAGGTTTTTGCGTAAGAAAGCTTAACACAGCCAGATGTTTTGAGAGAAAATAGACATAAACCCTAAATCAAAAATGGCAGCACTGTTAATCTCCTACCTCCGGGGGTAACTTACCTCCGAGATAGTACGTTAAAAAAACAGACCTCTGAAGTACTCAGCATGACATTTTAATTTTTGACCACAATAATATCGTAACTGAGCTCTAAAAAGACTCGAAATATGAAGAGAAATCAACTTTATGATGGAATTTGTAATTTCGGCAACAAGTTTAAGTAGAGGATAGCTCTGAAATCAAGAAACTTTACCCCTACTTTGCCTCAATCAAGTAGCGGTTTTTGTAAACTTCGTTCAATCTTCCCCTTGGTGGAATGGCTCTGCCATTAAGAACATCAAATAACTGATTCCATTTTGTGCTGTTTCTTTTTTCACATGGCAGCCTTCATCAGATCCAATCTTTGACATCATCATTGTTTAGGAATATGCAAAAAGCAAAAATCCTATGTTCATTTTCTTGGCCACTCAATTGTAAACAAAATTCACAAAGGCTAAAGACTCGTATTTGTTTGATTTCACACGTCCACAGCCCTAGCCTATTTTAAGTTGAAAAATTAATTTGGCCGTTTTGAGTTAAAAACTCTTTGTGACTATTTTTAAAATTAAACGCTTTTAAGGCAGTTCTATAGCCTTGATTATGCCCTAGAGTCCAGAATTAGTGACTTAAACGATGTTTTACCTATGCATGGATCTGGAGTAGTTGGAGTTGTTGGGGTTGATGTTGTAACAAAGGTGTTGCAATTGTTTTCTCCATTGCAATTTCCATTGATTGATGGTTCACCTCAGGATCCACCAGAGGATCCACTAGGTGCTGGAATTCCTGGTACACCAGGAATACCAGGGTGACCAATGGGACCTGCAATACCGGGTGTTCCAGTTGGACCCAAAGGACCTTGTGACCCAATTTTTCCCATGGGTCCAGCCGGTCCAATTTCTCCTGGTGGTCCTTGGGCTCCATTTCTCCCGTTTGTGCCATCCTGTCCAAAAGAGCCAGGGCTTCCTGGTTCACCAGGTTCTCCCGGTAATCCTGAAGTACCATCTTGGCCGTTTAATCCATTCAGACCAGGTTGGCCTGATAAACCAGTTTGTCCTGCAAGACCATCAGCACCTGGTGCCCCTGATGCTCCATTCAATTGTTCCGGCGTTGCCTTGCAGCCCAGGATTTCCAAAATCACCCATGGCACCTTGGACTCCCTGAACCCCCATGACACCATCAGATCCATCCTGACCATCTTGACCATTCCTTCCAGGGGTTCCAACAAGTCCTGGCAAGCCTGGAATTCCGGTCAATCCATGGGTTCCATGCATTCCAGGTGTGCCACCAGTGCCTGAAGCACCTGGATTTCCATCTGCACCGACAACACCAATAACGCCGGGGCTTCCAGGTGATCCAAATGTTCCAGTAGCACCGAATATGCCATTTGCGCCTTGCACTCCTGCTGGTCCGTTAAGCCCATTGGCTCCATTTGTTCCCATAAGTTCACTACCTCCAACTTGACCACTTGGGCCAATACCTCCTGTTGATCCAACAATTCCAGGAAGACCATGGGTACCCTCAACGCCATGAGCTCCATGAGCCCCAGGAGCTCCATTTTGACCGGGAAGGCCTGGCGATCCAACCTGTCCAGGTGTTCCAGGTTTTCCGTCGTGTCCTGGTATTCCAGGTCTGCCGGGAGATCCAGGAGGGCCTGGAAAGCCTGGATGACCCAGTGCCCCTATGACACCAGGAGGACCAACCAGTCCTGGAAAGCCATGTCTGCCTGGATATCCTTGAGGTCCAGGAGGTCCAGCAGGGCATTCACAAGTTTGTCGAGGTTCTCTCTTAGATCTAGGTCGGTTGGCTGCGAGTTGTGAAATCACATTCTTAAGTTCAGCCTACAATCAGAATAAAAATAAGACCAAACAATATTCAATTGTCCTTGTTAAATAAATAATACCTTACCAAGATAGATTTGTTTCGCTCCTTTTCACTTTGATGCCTTTCATCTTTGAATATGGATCGAATTTTTTTCAAAAGCAAGGGCCTCTTTCTGTTCCATGACTCTTGACTTCTTGTTTCTTTTAACAATAACACGTGTTCATGTACAGAATTACTTGAACTTAAAGCCACCAACTCAAAAAGAAGCCAAACTATGGAAAGTTTCCTCATGGTAACCGATGGTGTCAAGTAAGAAAAACAGAGAGGACTCTTCTTATTAAAGTTCGGGCCGATACTAAACCTATGAGAATAGGTTGGTTTTGAAAACTGGTCCTTTCTCTGGCCACCAATACCAAAAGCAGCCGTACTATGGAAAGTTTCCTCATGACAAACGATGGTGTCAAGTACGGAAAACTGAGTGAATTTGTCTTATTTAAATTTGGGGCGATTTTAAACTCATGAAAACGGGTTGGTTTAGAAACCTGATCATTTTTAGGAGACAGATTTGTAACTTAAAAAATTCGGGACATGTTCCGCTTTGCTAGAATTACATTTTAGAATACATGATTTGCTTTAGAAACTTCAGTGTCAAGAAGAAACTCTAGATGTGAAATATTTGTTATAACTAGGGACAGGAAGTTTAGAACGAAAAAACTGTCAAATTAAACGAAAAAAGACGAATAGAATTGCTTGATTAGACGATAAAAGACGAATAGAATTGCTTGATTAGACGAAAAAAGACGAATAGAATTGCTTGATTAGACGAAAAAAGACGAATAGAATTGCTTGATTAGACGAAAAAAGACGAATAGAATTGCTTGATTAGACGAAAAAAGACGAATAAAAAAACCGATAAAACGAAAAAAGACGAATAAAAGTTCCCATAAAACGGAACGGAATCAATTTTCAAAAAGGTGAATGAAACTGTTTTTTAAGAAAGAAGACAAACAAATTAACTGCCCTTGCAGACGAAAAAAGATTTTTAAAATTGCTCCCACAAAATAGACGATACCGGGGAAAAATCTGTCTGCTTGTGCAAAAACGGCGAAATCTAGAAAATTTAAAAAACGAAGTAAGTAATGGGCAAGAGATTTTTGGTAGTACATATGTCAAATAAAAACCAAGAGTTAAAAAATGCCTCTTTTTAAGGAGCGTTGTGTGTAGAGCTGAAGTCAGATATGCAAATACATTAATTGTTCTCATGACCAGAAAGCTTTTTCAACCCAAATCCAATTTTCTTTTTGTGTCTGTTGGGCAACACTACGAGTATAAGTTAATTTGTAAGTGTGGATTGTATTTTGTTGGTACAAAACCTGCTACCGACAATCAAATAGTTATCTTGCCATAAGCCTTGACGGCGAACTTTCTTCGAAGTTTTGAAGTTGCTTGGAAAATTGAAAACAAGGCTTAATGAGCTTGAAACCCAAGAAAACCCAAGTTTTTGGCCAATTAAACGAGAAAAAAAGACGAATAAAAATGCCGGATTAGATGAAATAAGACAAATTAAATCCAAATTAAACGAAAAAAAAAATCGCGACAAATAAAGTTAAAAAAGACAAAAAAAAAGTTGAATAAAGACGAATAAGTTTATTCGTCTAAAGTTCCTGTCCCTAGTTATAACATTGCGATTTCTTTTGTGGTTCGGTGCTAAAATATTAAGAGCTTTTGAAATCAAGCAGATGTCAATTCTAGAAGCTTTTGATTTAGGAAAAGGGCATTCTTCAATTAGTTGTGTCAAATAAATGTGTCCATTTTTAATGCGTGGGGCCATTGCTGAGCCTACATTCAAATTTCTGTTTCCATCCACGTGTTAAGAAACTGTGTCTTGTCAAACGACAAGATAAGGTCAAAGATCAAAGATGTGGGTTTCGTGCTTTGGGTTGCGTGTCTTCGATCTCTGGAACGATCTTACCCGTGCAATCCGATTGAGCAAGTCTTTGACCCAATTTAAGCAATTTATCAACGTGCGGGCTCTAATTGTTTACACAAAGTTTAAAATTTGACGTTCATAGATTGATGTTCCATTTCGTTTTCCTTTTTTCTTTCTGTCTCTCCTTTTTTATTATCTTTATCCATTTTGCAACTTATGGCATACACTCTTTATGCTCCCTAAGGAGTGCTTGCGTTGTCCAAACAACAATAAACTTTTTTTTGCAAGTTATTATTATTGGTACCACACGCAACATTGATTGCCAAAGACGTGAAACACGGTTGGCTTACTCTAAAATTTAGGAAACATTTAGCACTAATTCGAATTCGGACAGTTGACTAAATGTTTCTGTTCGAAATGGTTTTCTGTGCCCTATCCATGTTACGATCGTAAAATTTCACTTATAGGTCAAGCCAACTTTAATCGTCGGAACAAAAAAGTTTCAGTCAAGTTGAAAACACTCAGGAAAGTGATGCTTGTTCTTCTTGTTTTTTCTCATAATCTGTTGGTTAGAACTCGTTTAGAATTAGCCATCTCTAACCCAATTGTTCCTAACTTTCCTTCAACTGGTATACGAAGTCTTATTTCAACCTCCACGTTAGGCAATTAACCTTGATCAAAATTTCAGCTGATTCCACAAAATAAGCGCCTCTTGCGGTCAGATTCAGACATAGTTGCCAGCCAGAGAGCGGGTTTTAATGCCACCTTTGGCAAAACTGTGGTGAAATAGGTTTTTCCTTAGATGCTTACATTTCTTTGCAATGGCATTATGATATCAAACTCCAACATTTCGGAGAAATGTTGATGTCAAGAAAATCTCTAACGGTTTGCCAATGAGTGGCATTAAAACACACTCGCTAGCTGGCAACTATGACTCAATCTGACCGCAAAAGGCGCTTATTTTGCGGAATCAGCTGAAATTTTGTGCAGGGTTCATTCATCGCTTTCCTCGTGAAAACTCGTTTCAGATCAATGTAGAAAAAGCCATTTGGCTCTTTCCTCGTTAAAAAAACACAAGACGACCATGTTCAGAATCTTTCAAAAGATTATGATTTAGTGAGAGAATTTTGAGAGAGTGGATGGAATGAAATCTGGTTTGAAAACCTACTTTTTCCTATAGGAAAAATTTCCTCAGGATGAAACCTACAATCTAAATTAACTTTGCCAAAAACTATTTTTTGTCTGTTTTTAAGTGGGGCCAAATCTAGCAAAAATCGCAAAAATAATCTTAAAACTCCCTCAAAACTCTCAAAAAATCCCCTACATCATTACTTGGATAAGAAATTGATTGCATTGTTGTATGTTTGATAAAATTAAAGTAAGGAAAACATTTCTTGAGATAAGCAAAAAATTTTTCATTATTTTGTTAGAGGGTCAGCACATCACTTATAATGGGTGTTCTGTAAAGGAATATTCCAGCTCCTTGTCACTTTTTGGTTGCCTATAGTATGTACGGTATTGGTGGTAACGGAGCCGAAAAATTTATTCAGTGTTTGGGAATTTTGTACATACAGTCGAATCTCGATATAAGAAACTTTTCTGTCAGCGGCAAAATGTTGCTTATATCGAGATTTTTCTTATATCGAGACTCAAGAAAATTGGTTCAAGAAACAATAAAAAATACAAGGAAACTACCAGAGGAGTTTACCTCGCCTTTATATAACCTTATAAACTTACTTTTATTACAACACAATCCTACAATGACTCAAAAATTTAGCTTTTAAAAAATTAAAATTTAAAAAAGTACAATTTTGTCATCACGATTGGTAAAGTATCTAACCCATACAGGGACAAACAACTTTTTTCAAATTTGAGCCTTCCACGCTTTCATACTGACGAAGTTGTTTTGCTATTTTTTGGAATATCTCAACTGCAAATCTTTTATTCTCAGTTTGACTTTAAATTTGAGAGACTTTCTTGGGTTCGCATGACACTTCCTTGGGTTGCTTCTTTTCCACGAGGTTTTGCTTTGGCAGACACACAATTTTTTTACTCTCAAGCATTGCAAATTTGTTGGCAAAATGGGCTTTCATTATTTTCTATAATTGTCGAAAAATAATTTTTTTTTTTAAACTTAATGTCATTAAAATAGTTATTGTTGAGTGGCATGTTGGACAATTTTTAGCGATTTTAGGGTTCAAAATGCAATTTTTCGTACTTTTGGCTGAAACTTGAAAACGCCAAGTTGTTTTTTTTTCAAAATAGGCGCAAGGCGCGAGAGCCCAAAAAAGTGCGCAAAAGGCACTCTAAAAGGGGCAAAGTTTGCGCAAAAGTGCAAAATATGGAAGCACTGCATCCATCCTTTTAGAAATGCTAAAGATGCTTGAAGAAATGCTTCGTTTCGTTTTGTTTTGTTTTGTGCTGTGACCAATATAAGCAAGAGAAACTTTTAAAATGTTTCTTATATCGAGATTGAGGAAATATGTAAAATTTCTTACATCGAGAATTCTTATGTGGTAAAATTTTGGTCAGCACGGAAAAGTTTCTTATATCGCGAAAATTTCTTAAACAGAGATTTCTTATATCGAGATTCGACTGTTTATACATTTGTTCTGAGTGGGCAGCACATTTCATAAAAATGCATTTTTGGGGTTGGTTGCAGATTTTTTATCACTGCTAAAAGGAATGAGATTTCCTGTAAAGAAAGCTAATCATAAACGTTAGTGGATAAACTAAAAATAACAATTTTATGATATTTGGTCAACCAACGAGTTATTGTTGAGTAATCTGGAAACCCCAATTTATTTCAACTATCCGATTTTTTTGGATTTTTGCATTATTCAGGTTGATTTGCATTTTTTGCAGTTTTACACGTTTTTGGCGAATTTACTGCATTTTTCAATTTTTTTCTTGCTGATTTGCACTTTTGACCTTTTTGTTGAAGTTTGATGTTCTTCTTTTTTCCTGAAGAACATAGATAATTCTATAAATCTATAACTATATTCATCTAAAAAGTTCCATTGTAAGGGTGGCGGTCGACCGAGATCGAACCTCAGTTATCTGCACGGCAAATAATAAGCACAGAATGCACAACACCATGGCTCACATAAAAAAGAGTGTACAGAAATGAAGGAATGATGAAGAACATTTTACGGATAAATTGATTTCTAATTAAACTAAATTGAGAATTAGGAGACAAGGAAAGACAAAGACTATTATAATGCAAGTATTCCAATTTTTGTCGTAGAAAACAAAAACTTGATTGTTTCAAAGACTAAAACCTAAACCGAAGATGAAGAAAACGAGCTTTTAAACCAACAATATAACTAGTGATGGACCGAAAGCGCTTTCGGCCGAAATTGCGGCCGAAATTTCGGTTTCGGTTTCGGTTATGCCTACCGAAACCGAAAGCAGACAAGCACTATGTAAAATGGAGTTTGACAATAAATTCGGAAAAAAATTGGTCCAAAAACCTCTGAAATTTAAGTTTTAAGATTTTTCAAAATTTGCGACTACCCAACATCGAACACATTCTAATTTTTAAGGCGGATTTTGCATTTGAACAATTTTGTAAACAGTGAACACTGCTTTCGGTTTCGGTTTCGGTTTCGGTTAAGCCCTCTTTCGGCCGAAGCTTTCGGTTTCGGTTATGAGCCCTTTCGGTCCATCACTATATAAAACATTTTTTTTGTCCATTGTTTGACCACCTATAATATTAATGAAAATATATAGAGGGTATTGGTGAAGAGAAAAAACGAGAAAAAAGAAAAAAAAGAGACGGGAGAAGACATTAAATAAACTATACAAAACACACAATTGGAAAAAAAAGTTGGGCTAAAATAGTATCAGGTGGGAGCTAAAGTCAATATTTTTCAGTTCCTCCTTAAAAGAATTAGTTGAGGGGGTAGAACGCAAGTTGAGGGGCAATGTATTCCAATAGTGAATAACCCTATTGCTGAAGAAATGACGTCGACATCTCAAGGTAGCAGCTTCTAGTCTTAGGAGGCAAGATGACGCACTTCTTTTATGAAAGGTATGAAAGGAATGGAAAGGAGAATTTGGAAGAGATTTTTGTGAAAAGCTTGTGGGCAAGGGAGAGATCAAGAACAATTCTCCTCCTCTCCAACGAGTCCAAGTTCAACGATTTTAAACGGAATCCACTTTCTCTCAATTGTAGTGGGCAAGATTGCCTACCGGTTTCTTTCCTTCTTTGACAGTCATCAAGGAAAAAGGGAATGTTAAAATATTTTTGTTTCTGCTCTGTCCCAATCTTCATTTCGACATTTCAGAGCCTATTATTGTCACAAATATCCATTCAATGTTTCCCTTGATTTTTATTTTTATTGTCGCGCCGCAAATTGTAACCCTTTCATCCATTCTTCTGTTTTATCAAATGACAGTCTTTCATTATCAAATCTCTATTATGAAGCAAACAAGTTTAAGTCCTCATATAACACTTCTATGTATTTCTTTCAGTGAAAACACCATTGCCATTGAAGTCTCTGGAGAAAACTCAACTTCCATCAAACTCTCTCAACTCGAATGAGAGTTCTCAAACAAAACAACACGAATCATCTTCAACTCTGGTAACAAGTGTTAACGACCAATCCAAAAAATGCTACAAAGATTCTAAAAACGTATTGGCTTCGAATCAAAAGCTCAAAAGTAAATTCGTAGAGGCTTCGGTCCAAATTCATGAGAAACTCGGACAAGAATTCAAACCTGAATTTCAACCCGAGAGAGAGGTAACTCCACTTCTAAAGGACAAAAAAGACAAAGCATTCAAATGCATGGAATGTCGTAAAGGATTCAAGAGGCAAAGAAATCTCATTAAACACGTTGAAATCCAACACGCAAAGCAAGAAGATCAGAAGGCGATAACTCGGACGACAACCATCTCCAAATTGAAGTCGGACCCTAAGAACAAAACTACGTCAGAAAAGAGGTTAAAAAGGGCAAGGATCGTGTTTCAAGACGGCGTGTTTCTCCCATTCAAACCAATGGGGTGTCTGGACTGTGATCTTGAATTCAAAGAAAAGAGCGATCTTTTTGATCACTTTCGAGATGAGCCACATTCCCTTGAATTAATGGAATATCCCATGATTTGCCCGATTCAATCATGCAACATGACATTTTCATCTAAAGGCAGATTGTTTCAGCATTTCAAAGTGGGGAAGCACAATCAGCCATGCCCATCTTGTGGAAAGAGCTTTCAAAGGGTAAGTAAGGCAAGGAGGGCAGAACACGGGGTATTGCAAAAATCATGAGTAGAAAGGGACCAATCATAACATAAACTTAGGCTTAAGGAACTAAAACTAAAAAACCACCATTCATACTCGTAATATGCTCCGAAAGTTTAAGAACATTCTCTAAAAGCCGAAAACGTTCTCAAAATTTCCGATAAAATCCGAATGTAACCTTATGGCCAACTTTAGAGGTTGCTTCGTAACTTTTTTTGTGATTTGAAGCGTTTTGAGTGTTTTGTTAACGTACGAACTAAACACCAAAATAAGCTTTTGAAACAACGTGAACGCACGCAGTAGAAGTAAAGTAGTTTGGTAAGTATGAAGCCCCCCGGCACATTTATTGGAGTCATTGATAAGAGAAATGTCACAACTAATTTTACATGAATGACTAATGAATCTCTAATCATAAGAAGCGTTACCCATGCCTCTTGGAATTTGCTCAGGGGATTGTCAAGACATATGACTACTGATGCGATCAAGCATTTTTTCGGCTAAGTGTTGCCATACCGCCGCTCATTTTGTCTTTTCGGTCAAATTTTTTAGCACTATCCAAGGTTTTCCTCGCACTCCATGCACTATCCCACTTACCAATCGCATCAAGATATAAACTTTAGGTAAAAAGCGGCGATACTCGAGGATATCTTTTAATGCAATACTTTGGTATACTCGAGCCATTTGAATTAATGCACTTAACAAACGAGCTAGCATCATGCCTGAGCTCAAACAGTCTTGAAATATGAAGAGAATAAAGTTTCAGAATCAAGCCTGCATTTTGGCGATAACCTCAAAAGCAGGAGTGGGCAACAACTTTTGGGCCAAGGCCCACCAAATTTAACTTTGTGTGACCCGCCAAACAGATCCTGGTATGTTCACGGGCCCACAAATCAACTATCAAAGAGCTGTGAGCCCACGAGTTCAGTGCTGTGGATGCCTTCGGGCCACTAGCCTATTTTTTGCATACTCGGGAAAGTGAAATAGCCGCTAGAGGCGCGGCAACCGCGCGATTCGTTTTAGCGCCATCTAGCGGGAAAAGTTCGACCTAGATTTCCACAAAGGACCTGTGTTTCGAAGTTTTGTCTTTAGCGCTCGACTCCCAAATTGAATTTCAAGCATGAAAAAGGGCTGGAAAGATGGAAATAGTTTAGAAAGACGAGTATTTAATTGATGTGTGTAGTACGTTATTGTTATGCTTCAGAATATGAGATAGTTGTTGTATCGCAATATATTTGTATGCAAATGAGACATGTATTCAGCTGTACGGCTGGTCTAATTTACATGTTTGCACAAACGATAATAGAATATAGGAAAGCAATAAAGAATAAAGGAAAGTGTGTTAAATTCTTAACCTTGTGACTAAACTTCATTTGAAGTGGAGGTTCGAAGGATTCCTTGGTTGCCATTCCTGTTTCAGGTTTTCACTTGCATCTTCAAAGCCCAAGTCACCGTGATCCTGGTACTGGACTTTGTTATACAGTAATTAAGTAATAAGTCGAATCTGATAGAACGTGATGGAAAAGAACGGAAAGAATGTACGAACAGAAACGAGTTATCAAAGAGGAAGCAGGAAAGCGAACTTGATTCAAATCATCAAGCTTTTCCCTCTTGTCATTAGGTTTGTGAGCTATTCACAAGAATAAAGAAAACATAAGATTACAAACTGAAATTAATGATCGAATAAGCTTTGAAGAGTGTGTCCATCTGTTCCTTCATGGTAACTACTGATGGATTTGAGTTCGTATTTTGCAATACTTTTGCCATCTTGGTCCTTAAGGGTCAAAAAGCTTGACCACTGCTAAACTTGTCAAACATCAAGATACCTAATCTCCAAGTAAAATGTGGCAACACTCCCAACTCGGAACCCATCACTAATGGTGACCTACCTTTCGAAACGTCTTTGGATGAATCGGCTCTTAACATCAACTCGTCTCCGACTGAAGGACCCTTCCTCTCCTTGTAAAGTACAAATAGTTTGAATTTTTATCGCTAGATGGTGCTAGAACAAGTCGCGCGATTGCCGCGCCTCTAGCGGCAGTTTCACTTTCCGAAGTATGCAAAAATAGGCTAGACTTCGGGCCCACTATTTTGGACTTTCCCCTTAGCTTCTGGCCACACCATAGACCAGTGGTGTGCAAACCCTGGCCCGCGAGCTGATTTCGTGTGGCCCGCGAGAGGATCTGTCATTTTCAATATACTGTGGCCCCGAGCATGATTTTGGCTTAGCCCATGAATTTTATACTAGAAATTATTTGCCGTTTTGGATGGTGTGGCCCGTGAGCGCCAACGGTCGGGCCAATTTGGCCCACTGCTAAATAAGTTTGCAATGCACACCCCTGCCCAGGGTTGCCAGGTCTTCGACGGCTCTTATCGCAAGATTTTCCACCGAAATTCGCCAGAATTCGCCACCTCATTTGAAAAATCGGCAGATTTTCGCCAAATTTCTTTTTACGAACAACCTTATGTACATCATGTTGAAGTAATCATCAAGGAATACCTCAAATGGTCAATTCTTCAGTTTTGTTTTTCAACTTTTATTTCAACTTTTATCTTGTGATACACATTTCATGAGAAAAGTTATCGAAGAAAAACGGAATGCCACCATATTGACTTTCCTTCATAAATTTTCATTTGAAGCACTTAGAACGCGTTTTAGTTTGTAATTTGTGAACAAAATTAAAATTTATTGATGCCATGTAATAAAATCTTTCAGACTCTTTTCTGAAGTGCTATGAAATTTATAACTCTTTAAAAGCAATGTTAATGGTATTAATATTACGTTAACGAAATCTGACCAATTGCCATTAAAAAATCCCAAAATGTGACGTGATCACTCAAAAAGTAAAAGACACATTTTTATATCAATGACATTGTTCATGCCTTGTAATTTGACCATATGATAATAGATTGATTAGTAAACCATAAAGAGGGCGTAACCAAAGCCAAACGGGCGCAATCGCAAAATAATAGGATGAACAATTTATTTAGGATTTCAATTGGCCTTACCATTAGGAAAATCAAATTGGGATTTTTTTTAAATCAGTTACACATGCAATTGCCGAAGCTTTTGACTTCATAAAGTCTCTTTTTCCCAAACTCGCTTGTTAAAAATTCTTGTATGCATTTTTTTCCGATTTTAACTGGTACACAGAATGTCATTCCATGTAAAAGTAAAATAAAGAAAAAAAACCCTGTAGGGAAAAGTCATGTCTGATAAAAGCATCGGTCTTTAAGGGAGTTGGAATTAGCTGCCCCATAAAGGGCATGCCCCATGCCCTGCCCTTAGGACAGGTCACAGATAGTGGATAACAAGTCGTCTAGATGAGACTTAAAAAATTATGATGGGTCGTCTAATGGATTGATTCGTCGCAAATCGTTGATTTGGTCAAAGCTCTTCCCTTTTAGTGATTGTCATCTAAAATATTTAATCCTTGGTTTTCAGTTAGAATAAAAGTCAAAATCATAATCTCAAAATTTGCCCGAGTTATCGCCAAAAATAGGCGATTTTGCCAATTTTCCCCGATTTCGCCAATTTTTTCGCCAAATTTGCTCAATTCGCCAAATTTATCGCCAGAAATATAAGAATCGCCAGATTTATTGCCAGTGATATCAAAATCGCCAGATTTATCGCCAGTGATATCAAAATCGCCAGATTTATCGCCAGTGATATCAAAATCGCCAGATTTATCGCCAGTGATATCAAAATCGCCAGATTTATCGCCAGTGATATCAAAATCGCCAGATTTATCGCCAGTGATATCAAAATCGCCAGATTTATCGCCAGATCAGCTGATTTCGCCAGATTTAATTTTTCTATCGCCAGACACGTTTCAAAATCGCCAGATTCGTGAAATCTGGCGATAGAAATTGCCAGTTGGCAACCTTGCCCCTGCCATAGACCATCCTTGGGACCACATACGGGCAGGAAAAGAGGACCTCTTTTCATGTTTGAATTTTTTGCAGCTTTTAAATACGAGTATGTAGCCGTGACATTTTGATCAGTGACATCTTACTTTTTTCATTCAAATATTATTATCATTGTTTTTAATTATTATTATTATTTATCTACGAGACATTATTAAACCTTTTAGTTAGACAAATTGGAAACCCATTTGAGATGCCATTCGACGGACAAGCCATATATTTGCGACCAATGTCAAAAGGGCTACAAGGACCCAACTTCCCTACAAATTCATCGAAAATCGCACTTTGGAAAGCGGTGAGAGACTTTTAATTCTTTATTTGACTTGTCCTTGGACATCATCAATAAAAGAGGCATTGAATATTTCAGAATCATAAATTTAAACACTTTTTGAGCACTAAAGTTAATTTTTAATGGGTTTTTGGTTCGGTATCGGTAAAGACAAATCTGCAGATGGTTTTGTCACCAACGGTTGCAAAAAAAGCACAGCAAACAAATCGACAAATGAAACAAATGTGATCTACATGGTAATGTTATTTTTTGAGAACTTTTATTAAACGCGTCATAAAAGCGACAAAGCTTCTAAAAACTAGCCTATTTGGAACGGTATTTTTGTAACGAGTAAAACAATTCCTTCATTGGGAAAGAAATTTGAGGGTAGCGAATTTCTCATTTTTGGAAAAGAAATGTGACCTGTAATCCGTTCCTTATTTTGAAAAACGGCTGAAGCCCTGGAAATAATGGCGAAAATGCAAAAAAACACTAACACCCTTTACCAAAAGTAATTTATTTCAATGTTGACATAACTCAGAATCAAAATAAACACTGCATTCATTTTAGGCCTCATAATTGCACCGAATGTGAGGCAGGATTTATGAAATCCGCCCATCTAAAAAGGCACATCCGTGCCACCCATCTTAAGATAAAAACTTTCAAGTGCCAGTTTTGCGAAAAGGTCTTTGGAGACAAATACAAAGTTAGGGTAAGTGGTTCCTTCGCCCTCGTTTAATGGGGATTTGTTGACACCTGGCCTTGCAACAATTCTTCTCTCCTCTTTTCAGATTCATGAACGAAGTCACACTGGAGATGCTCCATTCCTTTGCTTTATCTGTGGTAAATCCTTTACTAGGAAAGGGTCCTTAGATCTACATATCGTTATCCACAGCGACCGTCGGAAGGTGAGAAGGCTTCAAATCTACCCGCCCTAAAGTAAGGTTTTCATAAGCAAACAACCTTTTTCTTATGAATGTAACAAATGAAAAAGAGTATCGTCAAATTGTGTTTTTAGCAAAGGGCATTGGAGGTCTAATATTTTTATTTGGAGATAGAAAAGTACCAAATACTTTTTAGATTTATCGGAAACACTTGGCGACTGGAATTTTGGCTTAAGGCAAATTATGTTATTGCCTCTAATATTTCACATGAAAGTTCATCTCATGAAATTGTTTTCCTTACGCTAGTCATCGTGTCAATTGTGAATCTAGGCCAATTCGTTTTCAGAATTTTCGTAAAGTAACGCCGGATTTTTGAAACAGATTTTTGAATTCTTTTCTTGGTCAACCCCTCATCCAGAGGCTCAAAGTTCTATTTTTTGGCTCATCATTTGCTCAGTTGAAAAACATATGCATTTCGTTATTTTCCCCACCTTCGCCAAGGGTCTGGCCAAATTGATTAAATTTGGAAAGGAATGCGCTCCCATGATTGGTGGGTTCATTTCATGACTTTCCCTATTTCAGGACTTCAAGTGCGGCCTGTGTGGATTGGCATTTAAAAGCCAACGAAATCTTAAGCGTCATACTATCAGACACACTTCCAAGAAATGAATCGACTCATACGCTGAGAGGAGGATTTTCGTCGAGCCTCATCTGTCTTTACAGTAGCAGCTATTTTCGTGCCATTATCCGCTTCTCATTCTAGCCGCTTGTCGCCATCCGCTTTTCTTATGCTATTTTCGTGCCCTTCCATGCGTTGAAGCGGTCGAGAATTGGTTCGTTTATCAGCTTGACTTCTTATCAGCTGATATTTTTGTCCGTTTTCCCGTTTCTCCGTTATGTTGCTTGTCCCTATCCGCTTTTCCCTTTTTCTATTTTCCCTATTTTCGTGCCCTCCAATGCCGGCGAGCGTTCCAGAATTTGTACATTTATCCACCTGCGAAAAGAACAAGCAAATACTTGTTCTTATCGAACCTGATTCGTTGAGCCTTGTTTCCCTATTGCTGTGATTGGCTAACTGAAAATGGTTTGTTAAAAGAATTCTGCAATTTTCCGTGAGAATTTTGTAGAAGGGATCTAGCGCTGAACACTTCACCTGCCTTTCGGGATTTGCGAAAACAAGTTTTGACACCTCCAATTTAAAGCCACGATATTCCATCCTACACACGTATCTGCCGGTCATCTGAGGGTATTTTCAATTTTGGCTGCATTTTGACAAAAACTGCTTGTACTTCATGTGGTGAAGATTTCAAAAACATTTCTCGCGAGTTATTTTCCAGATGAAATATGTTACTAAATTTCAATTTAAATAATACTTTCATTTCAAATTTGTCGCGCAGCTTCGACACTCGTTCGTAGGATGGCTTGCTACAAGATACGAGTTAGATACTTGTGAGCCAGAACGATCCTAAAGGAGATTGACTGTCAAATTTGTCGTTATCTAGATGAGTCACAAATTGTTGTAGACTTGATTTTTGTTAAGTACATATAAGTAGTCTACAAATTTAGAATTTAGTTTGCAGTTTAGCGAAGTTAAAGATATTTGACAGCTATTAAAAATACAAAAGAGCAGCAAGTAATTGCTCTTCTTGAATAAAAAACAGTTTTTAAGTACGTGGATTTTCTGCTCTGCGCCAAAATCCATTTCAGATCCCTAAACTAGTTAAAGGGCATTTTTCTTTGAGCAATGTCTAAATGTACCTAAATCATTAAGGATGGATGGTTTTCGAGTTAGAGTGTTGCCACTTTTTACTCCAAGTGTAATTGCTGTTAAAAAAGGCGGTTTGTAGTAACTTTTTGACCAAAGACCTGTTCCATTGGTAGTTATAAAAATGGATTTCGAATTGGCAGTGCTGCCATATTTTACTTGGAGATTAGGTATCTTGTCATTTGAGAAGTATAGTAGTAGTAAGCTTTTTGACCCTTAAGGACCAAAATGGCAAAAGTATGGCAAAATACGAACTCACAATCCATCAGTATAAATCATTAAAAATGTCTCAACCTTTTTTATGAGGGTCGTTCTTGCTCAGTAGTTTCAGTAGTATTGGCTGATCTTTGAAACCTTGCATCAAAGATTCCTTAAAAGGCCTGACCCCCTCTGAATAATATAGTACATTTTGTTTTCAACAATGTATGCATTTCGTATTGCAGTGTTCAAGAGGTTGTTATATTCGTGCAAAAGTATGCTAGGTGATTTCTCATCTATTTGACACGAGAACGTCTTGATAATGTAACAGAAACTTGATTACATATAATTAAATAAACATTTTGTATTGCAGTCTTATTGGCTTTGATAAGTTTAGATTGTATTTCAACGAGAAAACAAACACGACATTTTGACAGTTTGGCAAGCTTTCAATGAGTAATACTTGTCCACATAGTTTGTTACATATCTCATCCCTCCGTTGTTTTGCTTCACAAACCTTTGTTGAATTCACAATTGAAAGAAATGACTCAAAGTCTGAGTAATAAATTTTGGTTTTGGAACTGTCCGCTTTTTTCAATAACAAATTGTTTCTTCGTCCTAAGGAAGTTTTGTGACAGTCCATTCTTCTTGGATGGCTTTGCATCTTGGCAACTTGGGTCTTCTCAGTCTGAACAAAAACCCCTGAACCTGGTCTAAAACAGACAACTCGTGCATCCATAAAATCTGGTCAGAATGATTGGAATAGGATGAGATGACCACAATTAATAAACAAACCATGTGCGTTTAGACATAATGGTCACTGATTATGGAGTAATCAATTGTTTTAAGATTTGGGTTAAATTAATAAGGTAGGCCATGGAGGACGAAGTCTATGATAGGTCAATGGCTCTCAACCACATCTCTTTTGGCTTTGATGAAGAATCTGTGAGAGCTGTGCGTGATGAACATTTTGTGTGCTTTTTCCACCTAATATTGGATGACACTCTTGAATTCAGATTCGCAAGACCTTAGATGGAACTTATGTAACTTTGTCGCAGAACAATTGGCAAAATAATTTGGCACAAAACTGAAGATATGATGTGAAACAACTTTTGATTTCACTTTGCTGTGTTTCTTTGTCAACACGAAATTTTCCTCCACAGAGAAATGGGCACTGTAGCAGCTATTTTCGTGCCATTATCCGCTTCTCATTCAAGCCGCTTGTCTCTATCCGCTTTTCTTTTGCTATTTTCGTGCCCTTCCATGCGGTGAAGCGGTCGAGAATTGGTCCGTTATCAGCTTGACTTCTTATCAGCTGATATTTTTGTGCTTTTTCCCGTTTCTCTGTTTTGTTGCTTGTCCCTATCCGCTTTTCCCTTTGCTATTTTCGTGGCCTCCAATGCCGGCGAGCGTTCCAGAATTTGTACATTTATCCACCTTCGAAAAGAACAAGCAAATACTTGTTCTTATCGAACCTGATTCGTTGAGCCTTGTTTCCCTATTGCTGTGATTGGCTAACTGAAAATGGTTTGTTAAAAGAATTCTGCAATTTTCCGTACGAATTTTGTAGAAGGGATCTTCTACTCTTCGCTGAACACTTCACCTGCCTTTCGGGATGTGCGAAAACAAGTTTTGACACCTCCAATTTAAAGCCACGATATTCCATCCTACAATTATCATCAACAACCAATTTTTCGACCAACATACTAGCTAACAACACAAAAACAAAGTAACATGATTGAAAAGAGTTTTATTTACTGATTTTGACAAGAGCGCAAAAACACAAAAAAAGAAAATATCATTTCTTGCCCCTCTTGAAATTTTTTGACACGGGAATCCTATCCTGCTCACTTTAGTTGTCCGATGAAGTTGACTCATATGTTTAAGGATTGAGATTAGATACCGTTTATGCAACGGTTTCTGTAATGTTGATGAAAGTCTTCTTCTTCTTAAAAGCTCGATGCTGCCAGGCACCCTTTGCGACAACCTGAACAACCACAAAAATAGTTCTATTAATGGGAACATTACTTGGTGAAATAAACTTTGCCATGATAACTTGTCAATAAATTGTTAAAAAAATAAATGTTTTGTTTATACAATATGGTAAAATGTGTGTATCTGTTCAAAATGTTTAAGATTTACATTTTATTTCCTCATCTGTAAACAAGAGTCTTGTCTTTTTTAATAGTAAAACAACACTGCTTTAATTCTTTGGCAAAAACATTATAATACCCACATTGCAATCTGATATCAGTTTGAGTGTGCTTTATTATAGTTAACATTTTTTGGACAGTCAGGTCAAAAGACTTCTTGCCTCTTGGATGGGAAACACTTGCAACAATGATAAATTTTGGAATATAAATCAAAATACTAAGTAACCTTCTCTTGTCACAAATCAAGACACAACTAGCTTTAAAATGTACTCGCATACTATGTTTAACATGAAGTGTGGTGTGAGCGTGTTATTAGTAGTCCCAGTCTCACATTCGTTTGTTCGTTCATTCCTTCAGTCGATTATTCTTTCCCACATTTTGGACGATGCTTGGTGGTCAAATGAAAAGAGTGGAAAGTTCAAATGTCCAGTTTGGCCTTCAAGTTATTGGCTCATTTAATGTATTAAGTGTAAGTTTCTTATGCTGAATTGACTTATTCTTGCTTAGATTTCGTCAAGTGACGTTTATTTTGGAGAGAAAGTTTGTAGAATGTTATTCTAAAAATGTTTTTAACCATTAGTTTTTGAATTACTATTTTTGGACACTTTTGGACTCTCCTATTTTTGGACAGCCTTATTTTTGGACACTTTTGGACACCTTTTGGACAGGGGTGGACAAAATGTCCAAAAATCAAATGCCCACCCTGCTTGGGGGACTCCACTGGTGACTGGTGTCCAATTTGAATGAGCACCATTCAGCACCGCCCTCTCTCATCTTTGGGAGAGCCAAATTTTGATCCACTTGAGGAGGTTTCCCACAATCCCAATCCTGTGGAGTTTGTAGATTAGCATAGAGTGATTTACTCTATCAAATGCCTTGGAAAAGTCAAGGTAGACACCCTTATCCACTGCATCCAACACTTCATCAAGGTATTCAAGGAGATTCGTTGTGCAGGATCTCTTGTGTCTGAAGCCATGTTCGTAGGGATTGAGCTTTTTATTGGCCTCAAGAAATTCAACCAAGGAGTCCCTGATGCAGGATTCCATCAATTTGCGGATGATGCTTGTAATGGATACTGGCCTGAAGTTTCCTGGTTGAGATTTGTCCCCTTTTTTGAAGATTGGTGATGGTGACAGGACAACTCGACCCAGCGGACAACTCGACCCAGGACAACTCGACCCAACGGACAACTCGACCCAGCGGACAACTCGA